>OVAF01001037.1:0-27053 GCA_900406245.1 Odontarrhena argentea
ATCAAGAGTCATAATAGCTGGGGAGAGACCGCCATGAACACAGAAAATCTTGTTCTCAACAAGAGCTGAGAGACTTCGAATACACAGAAAAAAGACAGTGATGTAAGACAACTCAGAAGCTCTGAAACAAACAGAAAGTGGAGTATGGTTGCGGAGTGTACCTCATGTAGTCAAAAATGTCGGTACAATATTTCCAGACATTTACAGAGCCATACTTGCGCAGACACTCATCATAAAATCCATAAACCTGAGTGATTTGGCGGCTTTCATGATTGCCTCTGATGAGAGTAATACGGTCTGGATATCTAACCTGAGAAGAGAAATCTCTAAAGGTGAAGTGAAAGCTGAAGCATAAAAAAAACGGGTGCAGTGAGTAGTGTACCTTGAGAGCGAGTAGAAGCAGAAAGGTCTCAACAGAATAATAACCACGGTCAACAAAATCTCCGAGAAACAAATAGTTGGTCTTAGGACAATCACCTCCGACTCTAAAAAGCTCCATCATGTCATAGAATTGCCCATGGATGTCACCACATAACTAAAGCAAACAACGATTAGTAAAAAATTCACTTTTGTAAAAGAGAGATGAATTGGGAAAATCCGACTCACCGTGACAGGAGCATCGACTCTCTGAACATTACTCTCTTCGACAAGGATTTCGATGGCTTTGAGACAAAGAGCCTTGACCTCCGATTCGCTCAGGGGTTCGCATCGCTTCAGCTGCTCTATCTGCCGGTCTAGGTCTGACATTTCTAATATTCTAAAGTGCCCCACTTGTTTCCTAAACTTGTACATTTGACCCTGAATAAGATCACAATAATGGGCCCGGCCCACGTAGAATGATAAATCGGAACCGAAGCAGAGCTTGTTCGGTGATGGAGGAGGAATGGAGAGAAGCGTGGAGAAGATGTTGAAGAGAGTATCTGTGGCCTTGTTAAGCATCGGAACAGTGATGATGGTGATGATGATTCTTCAGACCCCTAAAACTTGCATTTCTCCACTTGCTCCCTCAAAACCCCATACCCATTTCCCCAGATCCACCTGCGATTCCTCTCCTCGCCACCATCTTCCTCTCTCCAAGAAGAACGCTCGTCTCTGGTCCTCTAAGGCGTGGAACTCCCGTGTCTCTTCCTTCTCCTCCTACTTCCTCCATCTCGGTTTCTTAAGCAATCACACCAAAGCTCTCTGTCTCTTCGCCGGCGCCGGACACGCTCCCATGGCTCTTTCTCAGATCGGCTTATCTGATGTTACCGCCGTTGAGTTGGTTGATTCACTTCCTCTTGTCAGAAGAGCTGATCCGCATAACCTTCCGTTTTTCGACGATGTCTTCGATTTTGCCTTCACCTCTCATCTCCCTCAAGCTCTCTATCCCTCGCGGTTCGTGCGGGAGATGGAGAGGACGGTCCGTCGCGGAGGCTTTTGTGCGGTTGCGGTTGATGAATGCGGAGGAGACCTTGTTAGGGACATTGCTACGCTTTTCCATAATTCCAAGCTCCTTCATGTTGCCAATGTAACCCTACAAGGATCCAAGCAGACTAGTTTACTCTTTCAAGTTAAACACCAGATGCGGTATGGCTGCTTCTTGTTGCCCTTTATTTCTCTTTTCAGTCATTTGATATATGTTTCTGCTGCTGCAGGAGTTTCAAATGATATATGTTGTGCTACTTGTTTTCAATGGAAGCTACAATCCGGTTTTGAATTTGGGCTTTGATCTAAAGATTCCTAGGAACCTTGGTCGCTCATCGAGCTTTTTGGAGAGTTCACATTCGTTAGAGCTCGAATGTACAGTTTGGGAGTTCTGTGGTCATTGGGTCATCTTGTATTGTAGGGAACCAAAACAATCCCGATCATCTCATCAAATGTACAGCCAGTTTCTTTTTGTTCCGAGGCTCCTATACTAATGTATGTTTCCTTAAAAAAGTAACTCTGCAATAGATCTGGCTGTAATAACTATGTAAAGTTGGGTACAGACAGAGACTTAACGCCACAAAACAAACACACTATTCCACATACAAGCTGTTCTATTGTGCTGCAACTTTCACTTCACCGTACAGATTTGGACAAACTACTAACATACATGTCTTGAACCAAATTCCATACTACTTTAGGTACAACCCTCCCCGTCTATTCAATTACTCAACATTAAGGACGCATTTAGTAGTAGGCTGTCTTGTCCTCAGTGATACCTGCATAGATCTTGGCGCAGTACTCGAACAAGCTGCCATCGAAACACCGCCTCACAGCTTCCTTGGACAAAAACCCTTCTTCATCCCTTGCTAGCAAGTACAACAATCCCCACTCCACTTTGCCAGCGATCCTAATAAATACAATATAAGCAGGCCCAAAGATCAGAATTTGTGCCACCTTGGTACTTGAGTCATACATTAATGCAATAAAATAGAGGGTCAAAATCATACCATCCGAAAATGTCGTAAGCATCACGGTTTCCTTCCGTCATGTCCCATAATTCTCCAAGACTCAACTTGTCTGGCAAGGTTCTAGCATATTTGCTAAATATCAACTCAAGATTCACCGGCGTAAATCTGAAAACGCATAAGGACTTCAAATGAATCGCATCACATTTTCTATTAATTAACCTGAAACTATAAGATGTTCGTTACGCACCTCCCTTCATTGTCATATGTTTTTGAGTCGCTTCCGTGCTTTGACTTGTGTATGTTGTGGATGTATATAGGGAAGAACGGAGAAGGTAACCACCCCTACATTATCATTTATCAATACAAACGCTAACAATGAATATCTACTTCAAAAGGGTAGAACCAATCAAATCTACGTGACTGGAGGAGTGTATGAGAGGTATAACCGGAAGTGTAGCATAGCTAAGGGCCAGGTTGATAATAGCAGCTACGATAAGGGAACCAACAACGTTGAAACCAAGCATTCGTAGTCCTAATGAGGAAAACATCAGATTATCATAGACACCAACTTGACAAAACATGAAAGCTAAAGATCTTATATGCGTATGTTAACATAAATTGATAAATATCAGCAATTGTTGATGAATATGTGTAATTTATACCGGAGTAGGTCTCCCAAGGGTAGATGATGCCATTGTCATCGATATCAAAGANTATTATCATAGACACCAACTTGACAAAACATGAAAGCTAAAGATCTTATATGCGTATGTTATAATTAGAATAACATAAATTGATAAATATCAGCAATTGTTGATGAATATGTGTATTTTATACCGGAGTAGGTCTCCCAAGGGTAGATGATGCCATTGTCATCGATATCAAAGAAGGCGACATGTTGCTGAAGAACACTAAGTCCGTAATTCTTGTGTCCTGGAGTTCCATAAGGATGTTCCCTGTCTGGTGCTTGCAGTGCTCTTGGCATATCTAGTCATATCATTTATAACCACCATGTTCATATATAATAATGGTTGGTATTCGTTTCATATGTTATGTCTATAACGATCGGAATCATATTAATTCTCGGTAAATGGGTGTATAGAAATAATTACATGCAGGAGCATATGTTAATACTTAACCATCATACGTATACGGCATAAAATACATGTGGAGATTACACATATTTGCATCATTACAGTTTACACCTACTATATCTATATTATTAATTAAGTAACTACCAACAAGATGATGANGCAGGAGCATATGTTAATACTTTACCATCATACGTATACGGCATAAAATACATGTGGAGACTACACATATTTGCATCATTTAACAGTTTACACCTACTATATCTATATTATTAATTAAGTAACTACCAACAAGATGATGAATAAAATCGTAACATTCACAAATACATGTATGTCCAAAAGCATTAAGCAGTCAAGTACCTACGGGTACACTGAGAACAATTTATATAAAAACAGAAGGAGAGAGAGAGAAAGGTGTTGTACAAGGTTTAGGAAGTCTATCATCCAAGTCAACGCGAGCACGGCGATGGAAAGTTGCCGGGGCGAAAGGAGCCACCGTAGCCATTGCGTCTCTCTCCATCATCTCCGTCGTGGTAGCCATTTCTCTCGATTGAGTGCAAAAGTGAGTAATGAGGTTTGTTAATAATAGTAATGATAAATGATGTGCGTGGCAGACATGCACGCGCCGACGAAGACACCGGTTGACATCTCTCTGCTTGCCTCTCTACTCTCTTCCTCTTTCTTACACTTGACAAGACTCTCAAGACACGTTTGCCTCCTCCCTTTTTGGGCTTTGATTTGGCCCAACTTCAAGTACCAACCAAGAGGGAGACAAAAAAACAAAACATTCGAACCCCTTGTCAGTGTTTTTTTTTTGGCAAATAAAACAAAGAAGCTTGCAAAAGACATTAGATTGAATCGTTCAGAAAATTTCATAATAATTCTTATTTGTACACAAGGTCCTTGAGCCCAAAAAGTTAAATATGATCGTCAGCACACACATCAATCCCAAGTTTATACATCAGTTAAAACATGAACTTTCAGTGACCAGCTGATGGATTTGTTAGCAACTCCAGTGACTTCCTCAGATGTTCTACAGCAGTCGAGACTTCGTCAAAAGCCAAAGCTCCCACAGCGAATCTAGCAGCCTTGTGCGCTTCTGCAATCTTTTCTGGCCCTGGCTGGTAACTGCTGTCGTAGTGGTACTTCTGAGCTGGACTCGGGACAGGATCTAGCACAGGAGCAATGTTGGTGCGCCCGTTTGATGAAGCGTAAGGAGCAGCTGCTGTGAAGCTTGTGGAAGAAGGTGCAGGTGCAGAATGTGGAGAAGAATAATAAGGTTCTGGGTTTTGGTAGTGAGAAGGGTATTGGGGAGGAGTGGATGGGAGGCTGCTCTCACTAAAGCTAGGATAAGACTGGAAATTAGGAAGAGAACTTGGAGAAGGCTCATGGGGTGGGTAATTTTGTGGTGGCGGCATGTGTTGTGGCAGGTCTTGGTGGTATGTCTGGTGGTTGTAAGGATGCTGGTAAGAGGAGTCTGATGGGCCTGTGGGAGGAGGCAGGATGTCATTGGAAGGGTAAGAAGATGGTGGTGGAGGTGGGACATCTGTGGGATAGTCATTGCTAGAATTGTCATGATAGTTTGGAGGTAGAGGGTGTTGCGGCACATCAGGGAAATGGTGGTGGGTAGAGTCATTGTTCGAGTCATGGGGTGGATCAGACTCTGTTCTATGATAACTTGTTGTGTTGGTATCACTTGCACCAATATCCTGTAATTAATTAAGACACGCGGAAAATGAATCAACCAATATCCTGTAATTAATTAAGACACGCTAACAATGAATCAATTATGTTGATGCAGATATTCATAACTGAGGGTTGTCTAAAGAAGCCATATTCCATCTCAGTGTTTCGCCATGGGTGGACGTAAAAGAAATCAAGTAGACATTTGGGTGTGGATTTGTGTCTCTAGCTAGATGATTTTGATCAGCGTTATGCAAATTCTATAAACAATTTTACCGTCAACAAAGTAGCTGATATGAGAGATACTCGGTAAGCCAAATTTTATAACCAAAAATTACCAAGTAGAAAAACTTACATAGGAGCCACTAGGACCACTTGATGGGATGGATAAATCATTGTCTTCATCAACGGGATCACCAGGAGTGGGCTTCCTACCTTCTTTAATAGCTTTTCTTATGTCAGCAGCCTTCCATGCAGCATACTTCTGTTTCTGCTCTATCTGTCAATGGGAGCAATTACATTGAAATAAAATCATCACCTAATACAGCTGGCTCTTAAAGGTGAGAGATTTTAGTTCAGATGTTAAGTGAATGAAGAAGTACGAACTCACATCAGGAGGAACCGGCCCAAACTGGCTCAGAATTTCAAAGAAGATGTTTGCAGCATAAAAAGTTTTGGCAGTGTTCCTGTCACAAGCACACACAGAAGAAAATCTGATAATCCATTGCAAGCTTATATTAAGGAGTCGCATGGATGCAGGTGTTAAGTCATCTAAATTAAAAGACACTATCCAACCACGCATAATAAAATATCAAGGTTGTGTCATCATCAAATGCTGTCGGAAGCATGTCTGCCAATGTGCATTCTTATTCTAAACGTATGTAATTATATGCTAGTTTGCGGTATTAGCAAACACAATACTAGAAAGAGAAGGATTCTGTGGAAGCAGGATAGTTGAACTCATTGAGCTAGCGCGGATAGTGGGCACCCAATTCAGTTTGATACTCAAACATAAGCAAAACCAAAAAACAGAAAAGGATACTTACAAATCTGCTCTTCCTGCACGATCCTGCTTGTCGGCCTTTGCAAAGACATTAAGAGCAAACCCCTCCACATGCATATTGTCATCTGGAGACAGATTCAATGATTTCTTGTCCTGTAGATACACAAAAATATTGCCATAAGAAAATCGAGGTAGTCAAGAATACGATTATATATGTTACCTAAAGATAAGCAACATACATAAAACCTATGACCATATATAGAAGAAGGCAGAGGAATAGGATAGAGCAACAAATTATGCTATGTACAAATAAATCAAAGGAACCAACCTACATAAGCTAAGGCTCCTTCCTTACCAAACACAAACATAAGTGAAAGAGAATCAAGGCAGATGCAAGAAATTACCTTTTCCAGCTGATTGATAAGGGAGACGAGAATCGAACTTGTGGTCTTAGTTCTCTCCTTCTGCGGAATCTTCAATCCTTTTTCCATGGCGTATAGCCGACCTAATCAACCATTGAATTACAGATAGAGATCTATAATAACCCAAGTATAGATTTTGATTCCGAAAACTTACAGTAATAAGCAACGAGTGGTTCATGCTTCTGCAACTCGTCGGCGCGTTGCAGGTAAGGCAAAAGAGCTCTCGCTGGTTCGTTTGGGTTCGACATGGATTCTCTCTTCTTCCTGCTTACCTTTCTTCAATTGTTAAAAGAATTTTTCCTGATACTGTATTTCTACGCGCTTGGCGTTGTTAAAGAAACGATGTCGTATTACTCACATTTATATTCCTAATCCTAACTCTTCTCGGAAACCTCTATTATTTTACACAAAGGCTCCTAATCCTAATGTTGAACTACGGTATGTGGTGCGGAATGAGTGGATTGCGGTTTCGATTAAGTTGAAAAAGTAAAAACGTATATTGTGAATTAGGTGTGGTTTTTAAAAACCAGTGTAATTAAGTGCAATTTGAGATAAAACCTGAATGGTAACGTAACATAAAAAATGCACTAAAATCCGCTTTTTAGTGTCACCATTCAAGCCCTAAGTTATAATTGGTGTTAATATGTGTGTAACGCCCCATCCGTCCTACCAGTGGGTCACCTATCCATGCAACGGGCTCATGGGCTCGATGCGTTATTTTTCTGCATGGACCACTGATTTACTGACCCTGCAATCACCACGTGATCTTTTCCCGTGTTTTTTCCAACTCACATGACACTGCGAATCACTTCCCAGAAGGTCGCGCATCCTTTCATCACTTCAACGTAAATACGCCTAACCCTAGAGTTCTTTAAGACAAGTGACTGGAAAATGTAAGTATACTTTGTTAATATAGGTAGTCAAATCATTTCATTTAAACTCTCTTTTCAAATGGGCTGGGCCAGGGATGTTACTATTGATGAGGGTAAAGTTTTCACCCAAATACTTCTGCAAGCGCACAACTTCGTAGTAGTACGTGAGGTTATCGATCCCACAGAGAGTAGTGGCACCCAATAGCAAAATTGAGCGTCCTCGAGTAAAGCAAACAAAATATCTCAGATGAGACAAAAGATCTGGTACGATTGTACTCTGAAGGGGTTCGATCGAATCAGGGTGTTACGTATCTAAAATTCAAAAGGAAAAATAAATTAAGAAATAAAAGCGTTAGGGCATTCAGGAATGTAACTGAGATCACAGTTTAAACTATTCAGATTCAGGTAAACATATGCAGTCTTCTAAAATCATCTTATGAACTTGAAGTCACGAAATACTAGCCGTCCTTTGTCGGGCTCAGACTAGTTTAGCAAGTCAAAATCCCAAGTTAATATTTAAAAGCTGCTCACGCCCTGATCGTTTACTCACTAAGCATTATAAGCAAGAAACCAATTGTTCCCCGAGCATGGTGCCTTAGGGCTTTCAAAATCAGTGTTCAGGTTAAACATACTCTAATGGTTTCTTAGTTAATCCTAGATATGAATGAAGAAGTGATAACTAGTCATGCATAGTTGCTGAAACCTATTTGTCAAACCAAGTTTCCCTGTACAATTCCCTAAACCCTAACAAGATAAACTACTCAAACATTGCAAAGATAAACATGAAAGCAACCATATAAATCAATAAAAGGGTTCAAGAGACTTCTCCAAATATGGGGATGAGACTACCTCTCTTACAACAATTGCTCAAATAGAAACTCAAAGAGATGAAGAACAAAGAAAGTAAGAAAATTGGTAAGCTGGTTCGCATGGATCTTTGTGAAGTGTTGGTGTCTTTTTGGTCAAGGCTTCTCTTTTATAAGGAGAGAAGTTGGCTAGGTCTTGATGGAAATCTTCAGGGTTGGTGTTATCTTCTCGGGTTCGATCGATCTGTGCAAGGTTGGATGAATCCTTGGGCGAATATTCCTTTTGTGCGATTATTATAAATATCTTCTATGTATTCGTGGATGAAATAATGGGCTCGACCGTTACAAAAATGCACTAGGTAGCTAATGGGTTTAACCATTAAGCATCCATTGGTACTATTAAGCGTCATACTGTTCTTGTAAATAATCAAGACTACAACGATACATTTTCCTCCGTTACTAAGATTACTAATGTTTGACTTCTTCTTGATGTTTTTGCTGAGCAAAATTATGAGATTTAGTGTAACGCCCTAACCGCCCCTACCGGTGAGTCACCCGTCCCTACACCGGGCTCCTAGGCCCCACCAATGTCCGACGGTCGGTGCGTTACTTTCATGCCTAGTCCGACCATTGATTTATTGTCCATGAAATCACCACGCTAATTGTAACGCCCCAACCGCCCCTACCGGTGAGTCACATGTCCCTACATCGGGATCTTATGCCCCACCACTGTCCGATGGTCGGTGCGTTACAATTTGGTATCAGAGCTCAGGAAGTCAAACCGGTGCTATCCCGGGAGGCTGTCTTGGGGCTTGGGGGTTATGGGCTGCTCTGGATGTTAGCCGGAGAGCCAGAGATGATAAGGTGTAGAATTCGGGGTCAGAGGTTATGAGATGTAGAATTCGAGGACGAATTCCCGTTGAGTGGGGAGATTGTAACATCCTTGGCCCGGCCCATTTGAAAATAAGACTTTAAATGAATTGATTTGGCTACCTATGTCAACAAAGTTCACTTACCTTTTCCGGTTACATGCTGAAAGAACTTTAAGGATTCGATTCGCGGTGGTGTGTGAGTGAGGACAAAGCCGACCGTCAGTTACATTTAGCGTATGAACGTTTATAACGTTTTTCTTTATGGTGATCTTCATTGTCACAAGGTTTCTCTAAGTTATGAGATACTTGAGTTTGTCGTCTCAGGAAATCCCAATATAGCTTAAAACATGCTGTTGCATAACTGGCAGATGCTTTACAAAATTGTGGATTTGGTCATGTTCTCTCTGACTATGCTCTCTTGGCTAACAGTGATGTAGTCCTTCGAATTTTGGTTTAAGCTGATGATATAATTCTTTGCCAATTCTTCTGTGGCGACAACTCGTCTAGGACTAATATTTAACTTACTTTCATTGGGTTTCTTAACTATTTTCTTGGCCTTCAAATTGCTCGTAGTCTTTCTGGCATCTACTTATGTCAAAAGGAAGTATGCCACTGACATTGTAGCTGAAACTGGTAGTACTTTAGCTGCTCTGTTTCCACTGACAAGACAATATTCTTTTATTTGTCAACCATCTACTACCAACTTTAGCTGCTCTATTCTGGAAAAACACGAAGTCAATGATGTAGAGACATTAACATCTAAGTAACATTCTACTCTCAACGTCTTTTCTTGTTTCTAATTGTTTAACATTACTCATTCCCTAGAAGCAACTAACAGAAGTGTACGGTAAGCATTTCAACTATCTTCTTTGTTGATTGTAATTGTCATGGTGAGGCCAGGACTGGGTCAGCATTAGAGACTGGAGATGCAGCATCCTCTTTTGAGACGGCTATAACTTTTGAAGGCGAAACCAGCTTGTTGAGACTCTCTCTCTTGGACCTGCTTCCGTTCTGGTTTGTGTTCATGGATAGACGCCTCATTGGAGTTTCATTGAGCCCTCCTCCACTCAATCGTGTTCCCAGGGGTTTCTTGGCACTGACGGGTTTTGCAGGGTTTGGTTTTGACCCAAAGGCAGAGTCTTGATCTGCGTGTGGCTGTTCTTGCTGCTTCTTCTGCCCCTGTTAATAGAAAGGCAAGATTAGTTTAGACACGTCAGGTTCCACAGTCAGATATCACTACTAAAATAAAAAACTTACTTTCAGCCTCCGCTTTTCATCTTCTCGTTCTTGCCTAAGCAAAGTGTATTCATCTAGCATGGCAAGCAGAGGAACCCCATCATACTCAAAGGAAATGTTGCTATCTTTTTCCCATGCCCGGGTTTTAGCAACCAATGTGTCAACCATTGCTTGCAAACAAAAAGAAAAGATCACAGAGCTTTAAGTCTCAGTTTAGTTCTATATAAATACATGATAGAGAATCTTGAAATTTACCAGTAATCTTGGTAACCAAAATCCGGGCTTTCTCAGCTCTCTTGAGATTCAGATGCGCACCTCGGCTTGCACTATACCTATTATGATCCTGTTTTCAAGAACAAAATCCAAAAGAATCATCGCACTGAAACATCTGTCTTAAAAGTAACGTGTTTAACAATGGCATGATCCTCTCATGCATTTACCAGACTGTAGTCCTCGAGCCAGCTCTCTTCCTCACAAGCTAACATCCATTTCTCGACTCGGTCCAATATTTCTTTTCTACTAAAGGCTTCTTCCTTGGCCTTTGCGATATGGCTATCCATGTCAGCCAGCAGCTCAGAAGGTTCAGTATTTCCAGAGTCAATCAGCGACATGATCCTTTCACGAACAACCTCTGGCTGTATTTCTATGTGAGCACGAGCGTATATCCCCTCAAGCTCGGATTGCTTCTTGAAAGCAATTTCCTTCATTCTGCTAAATTTCAGTTTGTCAAGCCTATCCACTTCCACCTCAGCCTTCAAAAGTTCACAAGCCTTTTCAAAAGACCAAAATACCTATTATATGCAGTGATTGGTACATTAAAAATTCACAATACCTGTTTGATCAGATCAAGTGCGAGAGCACCAGAGACAGTCACGTCCTGGGCTGAAGCTGATATGTTACAGGTAACATGGTCAAACAGCTCCCTTTCTTCATCAGGAGTATCCATCAGATTCCACAGATCAGTTAGCTGAGTAGCTAGCTCTTGAAGCTGCACAGAGCAAAGATTCAGGATTAAAATTCATAAACAGGAATGTGGCTGAGAAGAGTTTAAGAACTTTCTACACCAATTTGATTTTCAATAGTAGCAATTATCGAAATAGATTATAACACATGTCCAGCCTACTCATGTCAGAGATCTAAATGGCCATAACATTGAGTTACCTTTTTAAGTCTTTGCATCTTATCTTCCTTAAGAGTCAGTACAGTCTTAGCCAACTTTGAAAGTGTGTCATTGCTTATGCTTTTGGTTTGGACAGCATTTGCTTCATCTAAGCTCGGATGAACTGCAGTAACAGTGCCTAAGAAATCTAAACCAAGGACAGAACATAGATCATGCACCATGTTCACAAACTCGAGGACCTTGTGCAACCTATCACTCTGCCAAACACGCGAAGCAATATTTAGCTCTAGTCTGAAGGTAAACATAAAGGCCACAAATCCCCATAGATAGTGTACCTTGTCTTTTTGGAGCTCTTGGAGTTTGCTCTGGTAGTCACTGAATCTCTTAAGGGACAAGTCAGACTCGTCCACCACGGGAGGGGCGTTGCTCACACCGCCAGCGATCTCTTCACATATCTTGTGAATCTGTGATTGTACATGAGAGAACTTTCGGAGCCTTTCCTCTTTCTGCTGCCAAAGTTGTTCAAGCGCAGGTGCAATTGCAGAAAGCTGTTGTTTGATGGTTCCTGAAGTCTTATCTGGCTGCAAGGGAGACCTAAGACATTGAATCACTCTATAATCATCTCACCTCTTTCCATTTGTAGACATGAGAGAACTTACAATGCTAACATAGCTGTTGTCGCCAAGAGAAATTGTGAGACAGGAAAGCTCAACATTGGCATCGGACAAGGTCTGAAGAAGCTCAGCGCGAGATTTAGCGGCTAGTTGAACCTTGTTTTTGTAAACATTAAGACACTCTTCCTCTATCTGAAGAAGCAGTTTCTCTCGTTCCTCATCACTCTCACCAACCTCATCCCAGATTTCCTGTAAGAAAAAGGTTTTTACCAGTGAGTTGATGGAAGCAAGATTAAGGAGTGCTGCGAAATTACCTGCAACTTCTGTAGTAAGGTACCACAAGTGATTTGTCCAAGAAGAGGGTCTTCTGCTTCAGTCACCGCCATTCTTGTGTTTCCTGCAGAAAGAAGAAGAAAGAGAGCAAAAGTTGCAGTCTTTAGCAGAAACTAAACACCCATTGAACTTGGAACTTGGGAAGCTCAAAAAGAAAGGTGAAATGGGAATAAGGGCAAGCAGAAGGAGATCTCAGTTACAGGAAAGAAGGCGGAAGTTCACAAGAATCGAAGATAGGTTTGTTTACCGAAATGTATACTGGATGATAAATTTTATCTGTTCCTTTCTTCTAGATCTGGAGCACTCAGCGAGAAGTGGGAAACATAGAAATCTCAAAACTATGGTTATGGAGGTTGGGAACTGGGAGGAGTGGGACCCACTCTGAACTCAATTGGTTTACCAAGCTCATCATGAGATTATAAATGGGCTCGAGCCCAAACAGTATTAGGACACGTGCCATTCGTTCATCAAATTGTTTATTCTGTTCATGAAACCTCAACGCTAACTGCTCGTCCACCATCATCAAAACTTTGATGAGAATCTTCACATTCTTCTCTGATTATTAGGCTCTCTTCTTCTCTGACTCCCACGTTTCATCGATCCATAAGCCTGTAAGTTGCTTTACTTTTACAATCTGGGTCTTTCCTGATCCGGTTTTTATAAATTTTATGCCTTAACCTTTGAACGTAATCATCTATCTCCTTGTTGTGCTTTGGCGAAATCATTTATAGTTTTGGGCTTACATGTTCAATTTAAATCCTCTGTTCATGCGTGTTACCCAAGTAAGCTCTGATGATGAGTATGTCTGTGTGTTCATTTGAGCTAGAATTACGTTTGAATTTATAGATCAAACCCTGATTACAAACGCATATGCTTCACTTAGTTGCATTTTCCTAGGGATCTCGATGGCAATGGAGAGAGATCTCAATCCAAATTCGCCCCGAATCAGAAAGCAAAGGGATCCCAATGCCCCAACGTCACGAATGAGCTATAACCAGAGAGATAATCATTATCACAACATTCCCAATTCACCAAAGGATTACAACTGTACTCCTAGCTCTCCAACAGCCCGCATCCGCCACCGCAAGCGATCAAGCGAGGTATACCTTTACGTTACACCCTCTTCTCCTTTCGATGTGCTAAGATTCTATTCATTTCAGATCCCAGCTGAGATTAACAGAAGCAATGTAAGCAATCCGTTACTTGGTGATAAGAACAAGTACAAGTCAATGTGGATAAGGACATGTTCATCTCTTTGGATGCTCGGCGGAGTTGTCTTGATGATCTACATGGGTCATCTCTACATCTGGGCTACGGTTGTGGGTATACAGATATTCATGGCGAAAGAGCTCTTCTTTCTTCTCAGAAGAGCTCACGAAGAGCGTCGCTTGCCTGGTTTCAGGCTCTTGAATTGGCACTTCTTCTTCACCGCTATGTTGTTTGTCTACGGGCGCATACTTCAACAGCAGCTCGTCAACACTGTTTCTTCAGACAGATTCATCTATAAGCTTGTCAGTGGTCTCATCAAGTACCAGATGGTTATTTGCTACTTCTTGTACATTGCAGGTTTGTGTGTTTTGCTTCTTCTTCACCACTATCACTCTCTTTCTGAATTTATTAACAGCTTTATGGCCATTTGTGGATTCAGGTTTCATGTGGTTTATCCTTACACTAAAGAAGAAAATGTATAAGTATCAGTTTGGCCAATATGCTTGGACGCATATGATCCTTATTGTTGTCTTTACGCAATCTTCTTTCACCGTTGCCAATATTTTTGAAGGGATCTTCTGGTAATAGGAATTTTACATATCAATTTTCCCGGTTCTAACAACTTGGTACTAAAATGAAAACATATGCAGGTTTCTTTTGCCAGCAGCGCTTATTGCTATGAATGATGTAGCGGCTTATTTCTTTGGCTTCTATTTCGGTAAAACTCCGCTGATCAAATTGTCTCCAAAAAAAACATGGGAAGGTTTCATTGGAGCATCAGTGGCAACCATAATCTCTGCGTTTTTTGTAATAACCATCTTCAATCATTTTTAGTCAGTTCATAATAACCTTTTCTTTTGGTCTCCAGACTGATAGATTATGTGTTTCTTACAACAGTTTGCAAATCTCTTAGGCCAATTCCAATGGCTTACATGTCCAAGGAAGGTATGAAAAAAACAAAAAAAGACGGAATTTAATTTCCATTGTTTTGTAGCGGCCTGAACCTCAATCTTGTTGTTCAAATCTTCTGCAGGATTTATCGACTGGCTGGCTTCATTGTGATCCAGGCCCTCTTTTCAGACCAGAGTATTACCCCTTGCCCTCTTGGATTGCCCCATTTGTAAGCAAAAATAATAATGTTCTCTTAAAAACGAGCCAATGATGTTGTCTTCTATATATATAGATTTGAAACTAAACTCCATGATGAACTTTACTTAACAGTCTCCATGGAAAGAGATCTCGATTCTGCCTGTCCAATGGCATGCTTTCTCACTCGGTCTTTTTGCATCCGTTATAGCACCATTTGGTGGTTTTTTCGCCAGCGGCTTCAAAAGAGCTTTCAAGATCAAGGTTAGACATTATCAAACAGTAAAGTGTTCCCATATCCACAAATCCTAGAACAAATCTTTACTTGGCTTTGTGGCTTTGGCAGGATTTTGGAGACAGCATACCAGGACATGGAGGATTTACTGACAGAATGGATTGCCAAGTAAGACCAACTGACTAATACATTGATCTACCGACGGTTGCAGTATGCTCATTGAATTAACAAGATTTATCGTGTTGCCTCTGTTCAGATGGTGATGGCAGTTTTTGCATACATCTATATCCAATCGTTTATTGTTCATCAGGATTACAGCGTCGAGATGATCTTAGACCATGTAAGAATGATCAGTGATCACTCACTCAAGATTAAATTCAAGCATTACTAGTATTTGGCTCTGAATGTATCTTACGTGTAGATATCAAAGAGCCTAGGATACGAGGAGCAGAAGATGCTTTATCTAAAGCTCGGAGACATTCTCCGACATAAGTTGGAAGGAAGGTATTAAGGAGCGAACGAATGTAGGTTTTGCGAATCTGTTTTCACCTTCGTCGCTTATGATCAGTTTCTGGTTGCATCAGACCACGTAATCCTTATTTTTGTGTCTGATTTAATTATCAAACGGAGATACAAGTAAAACAAGTGTAAAATGATTGTTTCCTTGGGCATGACCCGTTTGTAGAAGCTTCATGCCCACCAACTTATGGAGATCTTGTTCATCCAATTAATAGCCAAACAACTAGTGAAATCTGTGACTGAAGACTCAGGAAGATGCTAATAAGTCACTCGAAACAAAGAACAGTAGCAAAATTAATTGAAAACAAGTTGAGTTCTTAAGCATCAGGCACTTTCTCGTCTTCTTGATTCTCCCCTCCTTGAGTAACACCAACCTCAGCTGGTCTTATAACTCGATCATACAACGTGTATCCCGACTGTAGAATTCAATACCAATTCGTTACAGAAGGAAGTTAAAGAGACGAACAAAAGAGCAAGGTTTGTATATGTACCTTCAAGACATGAGCAACTGTGCCTTCTGGCTTCGAAGCATCCGGGACTTGAAACATTGCGTTATGTCTATTTGGATCAAATGGCTCGTTTATAGGATCATACTTCTCCATACCAAATTTCTTAAATACCTACAGCAGCCCACAGATATAACCGGTCTCATCTTTTTTTCAGCGTAAGGTCTCTAACTGCATTCTTGACAAAAAAAAAAGAGTGACGTTTTTACCTCAGCGAGCTGCTTCTCAGTCATTTCAACACCTTCTAAAAGGGTCTTTAATAGGGGAGCAGCTCCAGCAGAATCTTTTGAAGTGTCAAGCTTTGAGAAGCTTTCTTTGACAACCGAAGAAGCTCTTCCGAGATTATCCGCCACATCCAAAAGGCTCTTTGCAAAATTCTGGAGACATACATGCATATTCTCAGCGCAACATTATATGCAGCAAAAGATGGAAATAAAGAGAAACTAACCTGAATGGCATACTTTTTGGTGTTCTCAGCATCACGTCTTGTTCTGTCCATGACATTCTCCATCTCGGCGTAAGTGCGAAGAACTTTATCTTTCATGTTGGCAATCTCTTTCTCTTTGTGAGAGAGTAGCTCTTCCTTCTCCATGAGAAGCTTCAACAAATCATCCCTTGACAAGTCATCATCATCACTCTCGGAATCTGAATCAGAAACTGCAGCTTGTTTAGCACCCGTGGATTCCGAGTCAAGTCCTGACTCAGCTGTAGGTTTCTCTTGGCTTGTCTTTGAAGAGTCAGAGTTGCTCTCCTTTCCATTTGACTCAGGGGAGGTAGAGGAAGAAAAAGAGAAGTCGACTGAAAATGAATTTAGAGCTGCAACAGGCTGCACCTAAAAAGATCAATTCGCCATTGATATCAATAAAGCTACAGAGGCATTGGTAAAGCTAACAGCTATCATTTCCAGAAACACTGAATTGGATTGGGAAACCCTTAAACCCTAACCAAAACCCCGAAATGAAAATTGGGTCCAAACCTTATGGGACAAGACGTGAACGCGAGAGTGGAACAGGCTGGAGGAGATAGGAGCCTGATGATTCCACGCGACGGCGGAGAGAGAGCCCGCCCTACGGGAGACTCGCCACAAAATCCTCGAAACCAACATCGCCACAAGAGAATGGAAACTTATTTGCACGAGGCAAACGAGAGCTCGGTGGAGAACAAGAAAATCAGAGGCCTGAATGACGTAACTACCCTGGCCCTGAACCCACCGCTACAAAGAAATAGTGGATCCGGCGAGTGTGTGAGGGCATTCTCGTCAATAAAGCAACTCAGTAGCCTCTAGAACTTTGTATTCACTGTTGGACAGACACAACTCCTCTTGACCCTTTGCTTCCGGCTAAAACAGCAGAACCGGTATCTGGTTTAAGCTTTCAATAGTACTTAATGTGGATTTATATGTTGTTAGGATAATTACATTAAAAAAAAAACCGTTCCAACTAGCACATCAAACCTTGAACTTTTTTCACTTTAGTATGAATTTCATATTCTTAAACCGCCTTCGATTTTCTTCTATCTAATTGCTATTTGAATATTGTTCTTCACTTCCTATAGCAAACCTCCATCACTATTTGGAAAGAAAATCTAATGCCGATCGCACATCTCATTTGATGTTGGTGATACACACTTCTTTGTTGGTGCTTGTTTCACTTCGAAGACATATCTTCCATGGCAACAAAGACACTATTTCATCAAAAGACTTCGATACGGAAGTGTTGGTATTAGATTGTCTACGTTTCATAACTTATGTAAAAAATAATGGGTATTAACTTTCATGGCGGACTACAACTAGTATTAGGAATTGATCGCTTTATTTATGAGTCTAGTCTAGATCTCTATGCTCATTTTCTATTGATGTCATCACTGGAAGGTATCCCGTAGGATTGGAAGAGTCTTCACCTGCGCGAAAGCAATAGTCTTGTGAAGCATAATGTGTTCTAGCTCAAGAACGAGTAAACTCATAGCGTACCAACGATCGTAGAGTGTCGACCGACACCCACATCGGACCATTGTCGATCGACGTCCTGCAATATTGTCGATCAACACTAGTCCGAGAGCCTACTACTTGATTTTACTTTCTGAACCTGCATGGGATTTAACGCTTTCTTATATTGTTTTTACCGTTTACAGCATCATCATGCAACTGCTCCTTATTGTTAATCATCATCATCATCATCTCGGTTTACCTAGTTTTTGTTACTTTGGTTGCTTGTTCTATCTTTGTTTCTCGTACTTTGTTTCATAGTTTAGTATTTATCTTATTAGTATTTCATTTCTAGTCTAGTTTGTTCATTGGTCACTCTATTCGACCCCATCTATACTACACCGATTAATTTCGGATGTTTAGGCGGGTATCATAAATTTATTTGATTACCCGGTGCCAAAAACACCGTCATCATTATCTCAACAATTTGTGGGCCCGGAAACACTTCTAAACAACTAACAAGCCCAATCCTTCAGTACATGCCCAATCTTCAATCCAAGCTAAGTCTTCAAGGAATAATCATTTGGCTCCAAGGCAAATATCCGAGACATCTCTACGAAAATGGAAGTTTCCCATTAGGTCCCACGAAGAAATGGAAATGTTCCTAAAGAGCATCAAGACGCAAATGGAAAGGCGGCCCATGTTGAAGAAAGCCCTAAGGCGGTTAGTTAGTATATATAGGTCTAAGACATTAGTCTTAGAGCTCTCACTTTTTACGGTCTAGAACTATAGCTCAAGGATTTGAGTCTTCAAACCTTTGTAATCTATGAGTTATATTAATAAACGACCCCATTTTTCCTCCATTATTTTGTTCTTACTCTTGCAAATGATTCATACATTAGGGGAGTCAACGATCCCTTAAGAGCTACGTTTTTAAAAGTTTTTGTTGTGTGAGTTTTGGCCCAACAATAAACACCTTCTATTACATGATGATAATTCTAACCTACTGATGCCATAATCTCAATAAGAGAACTACTCACACATAATGCAAGAAGAATGCATAATATAGAAGAAAGAACACTTTATTGGAAACGAACCAAAAAGTGATTTTGATCCGTGAAGAAGAGCTTGTTCAAAAAAAAAGGCTTAAATATTGCTTATATGAGATAGAGACACGAGCTAGAGTAAAAAGGTGTGTCCTAGAATCATCTATGAAAAGTTTCCATTTCTGCTTCGAGCCGGTGTCGACGGTTACCCTGCAGTGGTGTCGGTCGTCACTCCAAAGGTTTTCTTCATGGTGACTTCGTGTTGAGTGTCTTCATGGTGGCTTAAAGAGTGCTTATATGAGATGAAGACACGAGCTAGAGTAAAAAGGTGTGTCCTAGAATCATCTATGGAAAGTTTTCCTTTCTGCTTCGAGCCGGTGTCGAGGCTACCCTGCAATGGTGTCGGTCGTCACTCCAAAGGTTTTCTTCATGGTAACTTCGTGTTGAGTGTCGATCGCCACCTTGATCTGGTGTCAGCCGCCACTCTACGACATGAATCATCATTTCTTCGGTCCTTGCTCCATTTCTTTGTCCTTGCTCTATTTCTTCATGAAACGTCTTGATAACTTCAAGAATCCACAAACCCCCCCCCCCAACAAATGCTTTCATATGAAAATGCTAGTAAATAACGATATTACGGGGGAACATCCCCTAACAAAGTTGGCGCACCATGTATAAAAGAGGTCAAAATCATGATAAATCAAAACTCAAGTGTTATGTTGGACAACCCAGTCCACATAAGCAAACTTGACGATGAAATTGACGACTGTTAGCGTTTTGATGGTTCCAGCTAAGAAACGTTTTGACCTATAAACGTTTTTGGTGTATATTGAGACAATTTGAAAAAGTTTGTGAGTCTCCAGTCATATGGTCAAATAGTTTGTGGTGAAATAGACAGTTTTTCCTATATTCTCACTTCTTAATATATATTACTGATAATATATATAACCATAACCATGGTCTCATCCAATGAGGGCAATGAGAGGGATAATAATTTAATTGGGTGCCTGTGGGTGTTCGCACCAAATATCAATGAATTGTTCAAGTTGAGAGCTTTATGTTACATCATGTTACTAGAGGTTTTCAACAATGACCTGATATCCACTTTCATGATACTTTCAATCTAGTTGTCAAACCATCAACTATTCGTATTGTTGTTATTGTTGCAGAATTCAGAAAATTTATCTCGTTCTCAAAACTTTGCCATCTAACCTAGATTGTTGTGATACCACTTGTACGTTTTTATTCCCAATTATGTGATTGATTCTAAGATTCTTTAGAGATAGAATAGAAAATAAGACACACAATTTTTCACTCAACTATTTGGGGGACTATTTCCACTATAAAAAAGAGATTACAACAAAGTTCTAAACTTGTTTCTTTTGTATTATAAGTAAACAGAAAGAGAACCCTAGAACAAAAAGACATTTGTATTACAAGATATAACGAAGACCTAATTAGGGTATAGTCTTACTTACAATATATATAGTCTTTTGTATCTACGTCATTTGCAAGCTAAAGTTAACGTATCTCTTGTAACTAATATGGGCAACTGTTTATGAATGACCCAATCATTTTAGTCTTCTCCATTGTACATGTTGTTGGCCCAACTTGGTCCAAAAATAAATAACTCACGTATCATGTAACTAGTTAAAAAATGCTATTGTAACAGTAAAAATGAAACCAATCAAAATGTTAAGAAAATAATACAGAAACAGAATTGAATTTCTGAAGCCAAAGACTAAAAACATGTGAGTGACATTTGGGGATTACTGAGGCAAGAGTTAGGTAACAAGAAGATAATAAAGAAACGTATAAGTAGAATATATCATTTTGTAGTGGTAAATAATAAAAGAGAAATTAGCTTTGGCAGCTATATAAGACCACGAAATTTGTGAAATGACCATTGTCATTTTATTCACTATTGCATTTTCGATAATCCAGCTTTGCCCCTATAGGCGAGATGATACTCTATATCTAATCCTATAAAGTATATGCGTGTGATAGGAGAGAGTGCAAGTTGTAATGTGTCAGACTATTCATTTCTGTGTCAGAGCTTAATTGACTCCATTTTATTTCTCTATTTTGAATTTCGAACAAATGCATACATATCTCAGACTCTTTTATGTAAGTAAAGAACATAAATATAGTGTATTTATCCAACCTCATCGTCGTTTCAATTCCTTTACAGAAGAGAGAGAAAATAGTGCCCAGACACTTCGAAGCATGTTCATATCGTGATAACCGGAGAGAGAGATAAGGGATTTCTGGCTTTTTGGTGGATAGAGGCACATCAGAGTTCATCGGCAAGTGGAACGATCCTTCGTCGGCGACATCGTGGGTCACTGGCGAATTTCATATTTGGAAGGTATGATTTTTCTTCATCATATGGTTTATATATGGTTCGAACCTTCCAAATTTACGATTTAAATGAGTAATTTTGGGTTATACAGATGTCGATTATAGATCTACCTACCCGGATGTTTGCAGTTGGGGAAGAACTAGTTGGTATAAGGGTCTCCGCTTACCACAAATCTAGGGGAATATCGTTCATTATAAATGCTTTAGATGAACACGAAGTCGAGTATCTCCGGTCAACTTCATTCGGGAAGTTCATCGGAATCGCGGAGAAACCATCCTTTTCCGGCAGATTTGGAAAGCTTTTACTTTCCAGGCAACTGTAGGTCAACAAGAAGCATGAGGTTTGGTTTCTGTTTGCCGGTAAACCAGTTCGATTTTCCCTTCGAAAATTCGCAATCGTCACGGGACTTCCTTGTGGGCACTACCCGAAGAAATCGAAGCCGAAACTGAAGAATAAAATCACGGCATCATCCAATTGGGATCAATTATTCGGGACTTTGGGTAATGTCTCGGTCAAGACAGTCATACGAATGTTGAAGAAAAAGACTGTTACTAATCACGATAAAAGAATTAAGTACGCTTGTTTGGCTTTGGTTGATTATGTCCTTCTTCTGACTGCTCACCACCACAAAATTGATAGGGAACACGTCCAAGCAATAAAGGATCTGTGTGAATTTATCCATGGGGACGTCTTGCGTTTGACTTACTGATCTCCAACTTGAAAGATAGGGATGAGGTTGCTCTATCACATAACACCATAGCAATTAAAGGATTTGTTCATGCGATACAATTGGTTATGGTAGAAGCAGCTCCAGCCGTACTTGAGGGTGTGCTGGTTACTGCAATAAAGGAATCAGAATCTGAAGGTGACGGGGATGAAGATGATGATAAGGAGCCACAAGTTCCACGAGTTAGGATTAGTCCTAGTCATGTTAAGACAATACACGACAAAGCAGAGGTAAACTTTCTAATATAACAGATTATATGAAGTTAATGCATTGAAATCCATGTTGGTATCTGAACTTTTGTCATACTTCATGTGTTGGTGGTACCATGTGTGCATAATAGTTTGCTAGTAACATACTTGTTGCCTATGAACAAAATATGTGTACATAATAGTTTGCTAGTAACATACTTATTGTCTGTTAACAAAATATGTAACATCCTTATTAAAGGGTAGCAAAGGAGTTGTTCAGTTTGTTGTCATTTAATCTCATGTTGTACATTAAGCAGACAATGCATCATTAGTTACATAGATGATGTCTCACTAACAGTAAGTGTGTTACGTTATAGGTTACTGTGGATTCAATCATTCCAGATGATGAGGAGACCATTTTAAATGAGGAAACGCTTACATGGGAAGATGAAGTTGAGGACGAACGAGTAAATAATTTGGTTAACCAAATCAATGAGGATCATCCCTTCTCCAATATGATGTTTGTAGGAGGGGCGACGAAGGCTGATGTCGAGCGAATGCGGAAAGATGTTATAGAGAAAAAGGAGCGAGAAAAAGCTGCCAAAGGGAAAAAGCTCTAGAGCCTGATATTCATGTTGGTAAATTCTCTGGTTTGGGTGAGGGTTTTTCAATAACTGAGGCTGATGTAAACCGTATTTCAGAGTGTGTTATTGTTAAAGTTAGAGAACATATGGAGGCAAGGGGTGATGATACCAATGTGAAGATTATGGAGTTGAACAGTGTGTTGAATAGGTTGACGGTTGACATCAAGAGAGTAATTGATGTCAAGATAACTGAAATGCAAGCTGTTGTATTAACAAGTGTGTCAGAGTTCTTGAAGCAAGCGGTTGGTAGTGTGGGAGCATCACAGGTGGTCAGAGATGAAAGAACTAAGCAACCAGAAGCGCAACCAACCAGTAATGGTAATAGAAGTGGTAGAAATTCAGGCCATATGTCCCTTTCCAGGCCAGCAGAAGTTGATCATCTTGATACTTTGTCACAGATGTGTGAAAGCAATGGATTTGTACCGAGGGAAACAAATGTAAGGATTTGATTTTTTCTTTCACAGTGTTTTTAATCAATAGTTACTAATATTTTACGTGTTTGTTGTTCAAGGGAAACGGATCTGACCGAGAGGTTGGTGCTGGACAGGAAGGTCGTGTACCCGTGAACACTGCACAGGTAACGGTCTCCAAACACGCATGCTACTTGAAATAGATATTAATTATTTTGGCTCATGTCTACTAAATGACCTGCTCCCTATGTCAGTTGCCACTTATGTTTACATCGCCATCATTCTCCCTTGGGCTTACACAAGGTTTTCGTACTGCTGCTGATGAACAAACTCAAGGACAGGTTGATGATGGTGGACTCACAACACCCGCTGTTGAAGGAGGTCATGCTGATATTCTTGTTGGTAGTGGGTGCACTCCTATGTCACGTAAAAGGTAGCGAACTGATCATTCTTCGAAAGAAGAAGACAATTCTGAGGAAGAGGATGGTATGGAGGAAGATGTGGGACTTGCATTCGAATATGGACAGGATCCCAAAAGAACATATCGATCGATCAAAGTACTGGAAACTTAAGGAAAAAATGCAAAAACCCTTGTGAGTACTCTGTTCTTTTAGAGTTAGCTAGGCAGGAAATAGTTTTTGAACCATGGCTGGATAATATGATTTGCAAAGTGTAATCTGGATTGATAATATTGTTTGGTCTTGCTATACGATTTGGTACATGCTAACATCTTTGTTACCTGTTCCAACAGAGTTACCTCTATTTTTCTCCGTATCAACTATAGTTATCTGTCTCCCTTTCATTTACAGTAACGTTCGGATTGGGAGTGTCACAATAACAAATAAAGACCTTACATCCATTGTGGAAGGCAAACAGCATTTAACATCCAAGGTAATATGTAATTATGCTTAGTTTGGTCAGTTATCTTAGTTCCTTCATGACACACTTATAATCTATTTCTTTTTCTTTTTCATTATGGTGGTTAACAAAATGGTTTGTTGCCCCTGTAATTTTTTGTAGACAATGGATATACTCGTGCAGTTTTCTCGTTCAATCCTTCTGAAGGCTGGCTCTCCGATATGCAGTAGTGGAATAGAGTTCTTAGACACCAAGTTTGTCTCTATGTTTGTTAGGAACTTCCCAAAATTCTCAAAGACAATGCATAAGGAGGAGCACAAATTCCAGAAGACTGTCCTCAGCATGCTGCATCGCGAGTCCAAAAATAATGTCCTTACCTCGTGTTTTTACTGCCCCTTCAATTTTGATAAGCATCATTGAGTGGGACTGTGCCTGGATTTCTCTTCGTCAACCATATACGTTTTGGACTGTCATACCACGTTACGTACTGAAATTCAAATTGAAAAGGAGTTGAACCAGATCGCGGTTATGTTCCCTTACGCACTTCATCATGCATATGCAACATCAACTGACCCTCCCGGTGCGCTAGAGCGGTACAAGGTTCAACGAGTGCCTTGTGTACCCCAAATTGATGTGCAAGCTAAGTCTGGACTCACTACTATTCTATTGATGCAAGCTCATGCATTTGGTGGACCAAAGCTTTGTGAATCTATTACTGCGGATGTGCAGGAATTGGAAGCAAAGAAGTTGGTTGTCATGCTATATGAGGCCAATATGGAAGTCTTGTGAGATGAGAGGTGTGGTCAGTGTTATCTACTCTTTGATCACTACATTCTGTCATGTTTAAGTACTCTTTTTTTTTCTTTTTCTTTTGTAGGTTCTGCTTGTGAGACTTTACCCCTTTTGTTGTATGCTATTTCTACATTTTCTATACTGGTCTGTTTATCCCGTACTTTAACAGTTCCGGTTTCGAATACAGTTTCTATTCGAGGCATGCACTTTCAATATCGATTACATAATTTGGTACCATGTGTATTAACATACTCATAGTTGCTTCTCCTCTTAGTTATGGCTAGGTGGTGGCTATCGTATGAAAATCGATATTTGCATACTTTCTAGGATGCTACTGTTACAGTCTCGATACAAGATAAGTTAACTATTAATTCATATTGTAACAAGAATAAGAAACTATAAATGTTTCATATAATGTTAACGTTGTCCGTGTTAAAAATTTGTTATGTACCGACTAGTATGGCTAGGTTGATTAAGTATCGGAACCTAATATAATTTCCTTTCTGTCTATTTAGAACTGTGGTTTGTCTTTGTTATCGTATATGGATAAATTTACATGCAAATCATTCAAGTATTGTCATGAGATTAGCAAGGACTAAATCACATAAAGGGGCAGTTATTATTCAGATCTCAAAGTTTTTTCATGATCTCTTCTTGGATGATACTATATACAAGATAGTCGGTTGACCCAGGTACAACCTTTGAGTAGGTATGCCACATACACTTCACCACAATTGCCCCTAGTCGAACTTGTTTTTAGATAGGCATCTTGCAAGAGGCTCAATTGTGCCCAATTCCCTTGCATATGCTACACTCCACTGGTTTCCTTACGCGTTTCATCTACATACAAACAAAACAATAAGTGCACGTAATTGCAATTTTTTTTTGGTTACAGGTTACTTACTCTATATTCTCCACGTGAGAGAAATCTCTTTTTTCGAGGTCGACCAGGCTAACGCTTCGTTCTAGGTGGCATTAATTCCAGATTTGCAAATGCACATGTTATTCCACCAACATTGACATCGTCTGTGACGGGGTTTATGTTTTCCACATATGCCAAAGCCTTTTGTTTTTCACGAAACTCATCCGGGACCATTGAATCTATTAAGACTTTGGCTGTTGACGTTGCTGCAATTGCATGACTACAAGGGATGCACAACATTTGGAATGCAAAGCAGCTGCACTCTTTATTAAGCAAATCAACCAAAAATGGAATTCCTTCTTTATTACGCACCTCAAATTCATCATTGTTTATTAGACAAACCGTAAAACCACCAGAGTCAACACAGTTTTTTTCAAGAATGGCTTGACTCCTTGGTGTGATTGTGTCCCCATGTTCGCTGGAAACTTGGCGCCGCTCTGCAAACCATTCCATTAGCTTTCCACGGATAAACTCTATTAGTGGAACAATGGGATATTCTCTTGCATTACGTATGACAGCATTCCAGCTCTCTGCAATATTGCTTGTCATGACATTATAGCGATTTCGAGGAAAATGAGATCTTGCCCAGTGTGCAAAGCCAATTTCCTTCAAATAATCTGCATAGCTCGAATCCATTCTCCTTATATCGTTGAAAATGCGGTTGAAATCAGCAAGCCGGAATGCATATATATGCTGCTCGCGTAACCATGTACCCTAAATGCCTACTCTTGAAATACGTTTTAATGTTTCGCTTTAAATGTAACATGCATCCACAGTGATGGACACCTGGGTACACCTACGAATGTGACAAGGTAATATTACGGTTAATATTTTTTTTAGCCTTGTTTACACAACTTGACGGGTACTAATTTCATTAATTGGTACCTCATGAAAACACAGTTATCATTTACTGTATCCGTAAAACTGTTGATTAACTAACCTTGTTAACCGCAGCGTATATAGATGCATGGCGGTAAGACACAAATACCAGTTCCCTTTCATTTGGAACAACCACTTTAAGATGCTTAAAAAACCATTCATACGCCCTCTCTGTTTCCCCGTCTACAATAGCAAACGCGAGGGGGTAAATTGTGTAGTTACCATCTTGTGCAGCTGCAGTTATTAAACATCCAGCATATTCGCCCTTCAGATGTGTTCCATCCACGACAACCACCTTTCGCATATACTTATATCCTTT
>OVAF01001038.1:3894-27038 GCA_900406245.1 Odontarrhena argentea
TGAATCCATGAGAATCAAGCAAGTGATCCTGGTTTACGATTCGATGAGACAAGAACAAAACCTAAAATATTTGGGCTCGTTGAAGAATGGAGGAAAACAGTAAAAGGATTAAGCTTTACCGATTATGAAGTAGGAAAGTGCAAGAGAAAGCGATGAGAGAGACGAAGAAGACGACGAAGAGATCGGAGGTTTAGAGATTCTTCGAGAAAGAGTACGACACGGATAAAACCAACCGGCCGACCAATTCTCTGTAATTGGATTCTGTAATTAACAAAACGTGAGATCAGAGAAGAAACGTAAGAGAAGAATTAGGGTTTCAGATCGGGGAAGAAGCGTTGGGCGTCGGGAATCGCGTCATGTATAAGCTAGCTCTCGTTCCTCTTAAACACTATCCCTTCTTCCTCGCTCAGCTCTCCACCTTCGGGTACTACTTCATCTCTCTCTCTCTCAATTTCGCGTCGATGTTGAAAAAAGTTTGAGTTAGATTTTGAGATTAAGAGCTTTTGATTACAGGTGGGTTAAATTCGATTCGCCGTCTTCTCTAATTGTTGATCTGGCATAATACAAAATCAGCCCAATATTGTTAGGCGAAATTTGAAATAAAGTAAAACATTTGTACACATAGAGTGTGTATGTAACGGTCAAATAAAATTGGATTACGAAAGTAACACTCTGTTGTTGTGGGTCCCACAAGACCACACCGACTAAGCTGGAACAATCTTGGCAATGTCAAAATGTAGCCGTTAACACGTGTTGATCTATTGACGACTAAGAATTTTAGATCTCTCATTCATGGATTAGATAATGGGCTTGGGCTTGAGTAAGCTAGACCTTCATCATGGCCTTGTATGAGTTGAACGTATAAATTTTGGTGTGGAATAGTACCCAATTTCTTATAAGGTTATGAGAAATTTTAGATAAGATAAATCTTAGTAATTTTCATTATTTTCTTAAAAAAGTAAAGTAATTATAAATTTTAAATTTTTTACTTTATTTCATATGATGTCTAATGAGTTCTAAATTTTCTAGACATTCAAAATCCTTGAATCCTAAACAGGGGCAAAACATGTGACTAATCAAGAAAAAGACCGAAAATCAAACTATAACTTTTCAAAACTCTTCAAAGAACCAAATTATTGAGGACTCCGTACTAGGATAATCCAAACAATAAAGAAACATCTCATAGCGGATTAAGTCTACTTCGCAAGCCAAAGAGCAAAGCTTTCAAATCGGGTAAGAATATCTTAAACGAAGAATTGAAGCAATCTACTGAAAATGGTGCGAGCGAAAGAGCCAACAAAGGCCTTATTAGAAGCATAGATGACAACAAATTTCGTTCAAATTTAATTTATATATAGAGACAAAGAGTGAATAAAATTCTCCGGTGAAGAGCCAATAAACGCTAAGAGAACCTTAAGAAGTGAGCAGAGAACCTTCATGATAATCTCACTGATTAAACATGGGGAAATGGCTTATTCGTGCCCGAACTATGGACATGTGCGAAAATTCCTACCTTGACTTCGGATGAGTGCGAAAACATACCCACACTAAACAAAAATTTGAATAATCATACCCACAAAATTTTTGTTTGGCTTAAACATGTCTGACGTCAGTTGACCGTTTGTTGACCGTTAGCTTAAAGTTAAAAATCCAAAAAAAAATTGAACTAACATAAATCCAAATTGTTGTCGAAGTCTTGAGTTCGAATCTATATTGGTTTATTTTTTTGGATTTTTAACCTTAAGCTAACGGTCAACAAACGGTCAACTGACGTCAGGCATGTTTAAGCCAAAAAAATTTTTGTGGGTATGATTATTCAATTTTTTGTTTAGTGTGGGTATGTTTTCGCACTCATCCCAAGTCAAGGTAGGAATTTTCGCACAGACCCATAGTTCGGGCACGAATAAGCCGTTTCCCCGATTAAACATGCATGCAATAGAGTAAAGTTTCAATTCGATAAAGCTTAGACACAAAGGACAAAAGATGAAACGAGAACTTCATATCCAAAATAAATCAATAGAATAACCTTGAAATCGACGATATGGTGTTAATGGCAGAGTCATCCCGTCGCCCGTAAGATCCAACACCACCATCATTGCTGTAGAAATTATTTTTGTCGAAATCTGAACAGACCATGTCAAAATTCACAAACTTCATCAACGCCGAAAACATGAACAACAAAGACAAAGAAAATAGTAAAAAACAGAAGGTAGCGCCGTGCACTGGTCCAAATAGAAAAAAGTCGAATTGGTGATTCAAGAGAAAACCGAGGGAATCCTAGATCTAGAGAGAAAGACTTCGCGTACGTTGTTCTAAGGAAATCCAAAATCATAAAAAATATTAATGAATTTAAAGACGAGAATATGAAAAAAATAACACAAAGTAGAAATAGGTGAGGAAGTAACAAAGTGTGTACACTATTTGTCTACATTCACAATACCATCACTCAAATCCATGTGAATTTCCTCGTATTCTTTCGGTATTAACTCATCTAATTCATTTGGCAAACACTAACGAAATTTGTTCGATCTACCACTTGATGTCCTCCAAATATTTGTGAATAACTAACACGAAACCGCCATCCCTGAGGAACCATAGCTAGAGGCCATTCATTCTTGAAGGTTTCCTTGAAATGTAATGTATATGAGTATAAAATCCGGGGGGTATCAATTGAGTGACTGGTTGAATTATACGTTTGAAATGTCCATCTATCACTCTCAGTTAGTGAGCTGGAGAGGAAATGGACCAAAAAAGTCTAGCCCTCAAGATGGCCGTGACCTGAAAGGCGTACAAAAAGAAAAAAGAAAAAAATGGTTTCTCGAGTGTCTAATAACACACCGAGATCTGAAATCTGATTCTAACTTTTTCATTTCCTTCTCAAAAGTCGCGGCTGCGTCGATTTTCTAGGTGACCCATTTCAAGATCTGGAATCTGTCACTTGTTTCTTTTTCTATTCCTTGTACAGAGATTATGTAGGAAATGGGACGAAGGAATGTCTGCAAGATGCAGAGTAGTTAATAGGTCACGAGTTCACTGGTATCTGGAATCGAGATGATTGATCAGTTCATCAACTTTGTCATTCGCCCTCCTAGGTACTTGTCCTCTCTTGCCTCTTTTGCTCTGTGCTTTCAACTGATAGCTGTTGGGTTTTTTACAGGGCTGAGTATGATCCTGATCAATATTTGTGGGACAAGGAGTTCACCCTCGGTGGCTTCAAGTGTAAAAGACAAGACTTGGAGGCAAGTATGATCATCATTTCCCAAACTCAACACTGCTGCTACCTTAAGACTTACAGCTTTCTTTTATCTTTTCTCTCTTTAAGTAGCTTACCAATTCAAGGGGTCACACCTTGCGTTGCAGTCACTACGTTCCCTCCTCTTCTCCGGAGGATACTCCTCTCCCCTGTGTTATCTACTGCCATGGTAATAGGTACTCGCTCTCCTCTTCTGACTACCAAGATCCTCTGTGTTTATTGATTTAATTCGAGCTTGATTCATCTGTTTTGGAATATGTCCAGCGGCTGTAGGGCAGATGCAAATGAGGCTGTTATGGTTCTTCTTCCATCTAACATCACCCTTTTCACCCTTGACTTTTCGGGCTCAGGCTTATCTGGTGGTGATTATGTGAGCCTCGGCTGGCATGAGGTGCCTTTCCTTGTCCATCTCTTCTCTATTCTTCAAATATCTATTATCTAACTTTTTCATATTACATGTTACCTAGAAAGATGATCTTAAGACTGTGGTTACTTACCTAAGGAACAGCAACCACGTGTCCCGTATTGGACTTTGGGGACGATCAATGGGTGCTGTTACCAGGTTACTTCTTCAACTACTTCTCACTTGTACGTACTACTACTTGTATGCACTATCATTTAATCAAACTGGGAATAAATTTGCAGCCTTCTCTATGGAGCAGAAGATCCTTCAATTGCTGGAATGGTCTTAGACAGTGCATTCTCCAACTTATTTGATCTCATGATGGAATTAGTGGATGTCTACAAAATCCGACTTCCTAAATTCACTGTACGCTCTCTCCCTTTTTTCCAACTTATAGCAACAAGGACTGACTATCCCTGAAGTTAACAAATCATGATGAGTGAATTTGGTTCATCAGTCTGGCTGTATAATGATCAAGTATATTGTTTTCCTGTTCGTGTAGTAACTATCGGTACACATTTCTTTTAACTTAATCCTGCTAATAAATCAATAACAAGTGTTCCATAGCTGGATGGCTCATGTTTTCTCATGGCTGCAGGAGTCAGTCACACTATAGTTTCTTCTCATATCCCTTCCAATAGATGATGGCATGTTCTAGACCTTTTCTTATGCTTGCAGTGAAACGATTTCTCATTTTTCAATCAGGTTAAAATGGCTGTGCAGTACATGCGGCGAATAATTCAGAAAAAGGCAAAGTTTAATATCATGGATCTCAATTGTCTTAAGGTGTTATATAATCACCTCTCCCTGTCCTATTTCGATGTACTCTAAGTAAGCTAGCATGTTACCATTTTAGTGAATTTTTCAAAATTTTCCACCAGGTTTCACCCAAGACTTTTATTCCAGTTTTAATCGGGCATGCAAGCGGAGACAAATTCATCCAACCTCATCACTCTGATCTTATCCTCAAGTGCTATGCGGTAATTACATCATTTCGATTTTTATTTGTTCAAGCATATCAGTGATTTTTCATTATAATGTAGCAATCTTCGGGTAGCTCTGCAGGGAGACAAAAATATCATCAGGTTTGACGGTGATCACAACTCCTCACGGCCGCAATTTTATTATGATTCGGTGTTGATATTCTTCTACAATGTCCTGCACCCACCTCAAAGTTCCCTAGCTTGCTCATCTAAACTTGAAAGTTATTACAAATTGGAAGATATCGATAACAATGCTGGTTTGGATGAGGTACTTTTCTCTCTGTTATGGAGAAACCCAAATATTCAGTCTTGTGTCACTGTCTGTTATGTGTTAGAACGCAAAGATATTGCCTAGACAGTCTGCTGGTGACCAAAAAAACAGGACAGTATGCTAGGGACACTAACAAGGTAGCTAAAAGTATTATGACGGTTGAGAACTTGTGGTGGTCATCTCACATTAACTATAAATTTAGCTTCCGTTACAGTTAGCATGGGGAAAGAATCTAACTTCTTGGTTTACCTTGTACTGTCAGAGTTTTCTTTATGGGATCATCTCTGGTCTTCGTTCGGCATGTATAGATGTTGCAAGTTCTTCTTCTGCACCTCCTGCCTCCCTAACCACAAAGCCAACGAATGAGCTCCTTTCAGAAGCCATCCCCATCACGGATACAGTATATACATGTTCTCCTACTTACGTAAATTATTGTTTCGTTGCTTAGATAATTCCGTTTGATATTCATTCATAAATGAAACAGATAGACGTACTTGTAGAAGATAGTGATCACGACGTGGATGACCCTGAAAAATTTGAGGTAACGAGAGCATGTGGAAAACCAATAAATGGTGAAGTGGGAGCTGTAATTATGCCTTTTGTTAGAGCTTCTGTTAAAGACCCTATTGCATTATGAGCCTTGTTGTCACAGTGTGTATTTTAATTGTTAATTGACAGGGGAAGCATGTTGAACGGTTTGAAGAAGGATGTTCATTTACTAGCTCTAACAGGGAAAGCTGGGGCAGATGCTCGTCATTAGGAGGCACTGACGAAGAGGAGAACTTGAACACTGGCGAGGGTGATCAGGTTGATGTTCTTTCAGTCGAGAAAACTGCTGTTGGAAAGTCCGAACAAAAGCCAAAAGATTCTACCAGAGAAGAGAGGAATGACAAGAAAATTAAAAAGGGAGGTGAAACAGAAGTAAAGAAGCCTAGACACGAAAAACTGGAAAAGTTGGAGGCCTTTAGCAAAAGACTGAGGCTTTGCATCATAAAGCGAGTAAACCATGGAAGACATCGTTCACCTTGACAAAAGCTCAATAAATTAATCTATTTGTTGTATATCTTACTCTTCATCTTTATCTTGTTATGATGTAAACTTTCTCCTTGGACTTGGCAACCGGAACCAGTGCACTAGCTCGTTAGATTATACGTAAAACACATGTTAATTTAAGAAAATGAATAGGCGTACAAGTATCATAAATGTGTTCCAAAATCCACCACAAACAGTCACCAAATCGAACTCCAAAACGATTTACAACTCTAGGGAGAAGAAGAGATATTTTAGGCCATTTCCATATCATATGTGATTTTGTTTGCCTGATGATATAGACGGTTCCCCATCTCAGGTGCAACATCCTCCTCCCTGGGAAGTGGATCCATCCCTTCCACCTGATGGCCCTGGAATTCCTCCAAATCCAACTTTGATTCCATACGACTCGTTTGACACATCAAACACACCATCTTGGATCTTTTTGTATATGGTAGCGGCTGTCTGTATGAATGCCTAGCCAATATTTAAAACAAATAATGATTACTAGTTGGTAGAGAATGAAACGCAAGTGGAGGGGACAGGAGAAGGTATAATAGTGAAGGTGTACCTCCTCGACATTCTGAGCAGTCTTGGCAGAGGCCTCCATGAAAATAAGACCGTGCTCCTTAGCAAATTGCTCACCTTCCTCAGTGCTGACAGCCCTTCTGTGGGCAAGATCACACTTGTTCCCAATGAGCATGATGGTCATATTGGCATTAGCATGCTGCCTTGCATCCTCGAGCCAGCTGGCTAGATGATTAAAAGTCTCCCTCCTTGTGATATCATAGACAAGCAAAGCCCCCGCAGCACCTCTATAGTAGGACCTTGTGATAGACCTGAAGGATTCTTGACCAGCCTGCCGGAGAGAATGAATAATAATCAGCCAACCCACCGGGATATACGTATATACATAAATCGAAGCCAAAGGAGGAGAAAGAAACCGTATCCCAGATCTGAAGCTTGATGGGTTTGTTGTCGATGGTGATCATCCTGGCCCCAAATTCAACACCAATGGTGAGGTCATGCACCGGCTGAAACCTCTTATCGGTGAACTGTAGCAGAAGGCATGATTTCCCTACGCCTGAAATCGATATCACGATCACGATCAGATTCAGCAAACACTTAATATTATATGATCCAAAAAGGACAAGGAGTTACCAGTATCGCCGATGATGATATACTTAAAGAGATAAGCGTAAGACATTGATCGATAATCTATCAGCAGGTTCCGATGAAGACGCAAAGAGAAGAGAGAAGAGAGAATCTCTATAAAGACGGGCACAGAGAGGCGGTTGATTGATTACCAGCGAATCCAGCGATGTATTGTCGCTTTTGGAAAACGACCTGCCGTTTCCTTCTTTTGACAGCGCACAGCGTGACGTTTATGAATAGAACAAAAGACAACACGCAGTCCAAATAAGTAATTGCCATGAGTCCTCACTTTAGTCAGGTCACTTCACAGAGACGATGCGAATCGGTGGCGGTGTAGCTCTGCTTAGCCTCTCCCTTGTCCTGTTTTGGCAATCGGCGCAGTCTGCAATCGGCGTCAACTGGGGCACCTTGTCGTCTCACAAGCTCAGACCTTCCACGGTGGTGGATCTCCTCAAGGCCAACAAGATCAGCAAGGTCAAGCTCTTCGATGCCAATCCAGATGCGCTTCTAGCTCTCATGGGTTCTGGAATCCAGGTCATGATCGGAATTCCCAACGAGATGCTCTCCACTCTCAATTCCGACTTGTTTGTCCGCCAGAATATCTCTCGCTTCATCGGTCGAAATGGCGCTGATATCAGGTACGTTGCTGTCGGGAACGAGCCCTTTCTCACTGGTTACGCGGGCCAGTTTCAGAACTTTGTTGTCCCTGCTTTACTTAGCCTCCAACAGTCCTTGGCCAAGGCCAATCTAGCTAGCTATATCAAGTTGGTTGTTCCTTGCAACGCAGACGCCTACGAGTCTAATGTTCCCTCCCAAGGGATTTTCCGCCCTGAGCTCACTCAGATCATCACTCAATTGGTTTCATTTCTCAACTCCAATGGCTCCCCTTTTGTTGTCAATATCTATCCCTTCCTCAGTCTCTATGGAAACTCCGATTTCCCACAAGACTACGCCTTTTTCGAGGGAACTAGTCACCCCGTTCTCGATGGCCCTAATGCCTACTACAATGCTTTCGATGGAAACTTTGACACTCTTGTTGCTGCTCTCACCAGGCTCGGCTATCCTCAAATGCCTATTGTTATTGGTGAGATTGGTTGGCCTACAGACGGAGCTCTTGGCGCTAACCTCACTGCTGCCCGCGTTTTCAATCAAGGCCTCATTAACCACCTCTTGAGCAACAAAGGAACACCTCTCAGGCCAAGCTCCCCTCCTGCTGATGTCTATCTTTTTGGTTTGCTTGATGAAGGAGCCAAAAGCACACTGCCTGGTAACTTTGAGAGGCACTGGGGACTCTTCTCTTTCGATGGACAAGCCAAGTATCGTCTCAACTTAGGTCTAGGAAATAGAGGACTCAAGAATGCCAAAAAGGTGCACTACCTTCCTTCCAGGTGGTGTGTGGCTCACCCTTCAAGGGACATGACCCAAGTTGCAGACCACTTGAGGCTTGCTTGCGATGAAGCAGATTGCACAACGCTCAACTACGGGGGCTCCTGCAGCCAGCTTGGTGAAAAAGAGAATATCTCATACGCTTTCAACAGTTATTATCAGCGGCAGATGCAGAATGAAAAGAGCTGCGACTTTGACGGACTTGGCATGGTCACCTTCCTAGACCCTTCAGTTGGGGACTGTAGATTTCTTGTGGGCGTTACTGATAAAGACTTGTCATCAAGAGCTAAGTCAATGGCAAGGTGGTCTATCTACCACATTTGCATTGTAGTGCTGGTCTGGGCGTCTTTCCATTTATGTGCGATATAGTAGTATATATAGGACATGAATATAGAGGGTCAGTTTGGCTTTATTGTCATTCTTTCTGAGTATATAACCTGAGATGCAGAACCAGAGTTATCTCTGTAGTATTAGTATCTTCTCAGGGTCTATATAAGAAAAAGAAGTATCTTTGTTGTAACTGTTGTATCTACCATTAGACTTAAACCACTATACATTTACTTTCACTAATCTTCTCTTCTTCAGTGGTTCCTAGTCGTATGATCTGTCACAACCAGGCATTCTTCTTCCATAGGTCTTGATTTCGGATCCTCCTCCGCCATTATTAAGGATTAAGCAAGCCAAAACCTCTAATCTAATTGTATTATTGTTCACAGAATCATTTTTATAATGCTTATTCCTTTCTATTATCATTCTGAAACCAAATGAATAATTAACACAGCAACAAGGCTTCATTAACTTGTATCTTACGTTATAGGAACATCTTGCAAAGTGCCTATGTACTTTTCACATTTCGAAAACAGAGCTGCTTTTTAGTCTCTATTCCATGCATGTTTCACAAATTGAGTTAGTAATGATCTAAAAATATTAGTATATATATCATATATGGACATTCTAGTGGTCCCCTAATCACCCTATTGGCTACAATTCTTGTGGTTTCCATTTCCTAAGTTCAGCATCGACAATGGAATGTGCTTCCTCTGCAATCTCTGCTTTCCTCAAAGCAGCATCAATGGCCACCTCCAACTCCTCCATCTCTTTCATCTTTTCCTCCAACATTCTCTCTCCTTCTATTCTGCTCTCTTTTATCTCTTCCAGTTGAGAAGCTACTGTTTTCGCTTTCAACTCCACCATTCTCTCTGATTCTTCATGCTTTCCTCTCAAATCCTCGTACTCTTTCGTCGATATTCTAATCTTCTTATCAGGCTCATCCTGCGTCAGACTCTCCTTCTTATCAGTAAGGACTCTCATGTCTTCCACCGCTCTTTTCTCTGCCGCTTTTGCTTTCTCCACCGCTTTTCCAACTACCTCCAGCTGCTTCACCGCCTCTCCCATCACCGTATGCGTGGCTGCTGCTTCTTTGCTCAGTTCATCCACGTGCTTCCTCATCTCTTCCGCATCCTTTCTCGTTTTCTCTGCTTCGCGCATGATTTCTTCAACCTTACGACTTGCTTCCACCCATTCTCCTTGTTCAGCTTCTTCTTTTCCCTTCAAATCTCTGTTCTCCCTCTGCACTCCATCCAATTCCACCGTCAATGACCCCACCAAGCTTCTGTATGAGCTTTCTTCATCACAGATCTCTTGCATTGCAGTCTTAGCCTCTTTGAGTTCACGAGCAAGCTTAATCTCCTCCTGTAAACCCTCATTCTGCGCAGATATTTCCGCCAGCTCATCAAAATCTTTCAGCAGCTCAGGGTCAAAGTCTTGCTTCAGATCCTCCAGCCTATGCTCAGCCTCTAGTTTCATAGCGGCGTAAGTTTCTCTGGAAGCAGTGCTCTCCTCGTTTATCTTATCCACCTCCTCTTTCTTCCTGGTAGCATCGGACATGAGCTTCTCAGCAGCCTCACGCATCTCCACTAGCTCCTGTGACATGTCTTTGATCTTGTGGGAGTTAACCATGGATGCGCACTCTGCTTCCTCTGCCCTTTGAAGCTCAGCTAGCCTTTCTTCCACGGAGAGGTTGAATTGGTGTTTTAATTCTGCGAGCTCCTGCTTTGCCATGAATAGCTCTGCGGTGACTAAAATGTAATTCTCTCTTGTTCTCTCCATTTCTTGGTTTTCGGATTGGAGTTGCTCTAAACGTTGGTTCAGGGTGTGTTTGGTCAAGATGGAACATTTCCTGGACTGTTTGGTGGCTTTTAGTTGAGCCCTGAGATCAGCGGCCTTACGCTGAGCAGAGTCGAGATCGGAGAGAGCCCGTGCTTTAGCGGTGACAGAGCCATCGAGACAGAGCTGGACTCTGTCCATTTCATGTTCTGCTAACAGAAGTTGTGTCTCTTTATCCAACGCATCCTTGAAAGAAAGGCATTCAATCATTGAGAGAGAGAGAGACGCAAATGAAAGAGAGAAAGAGAAGAATACCTGAGTGGGACGTGGAGGTTGCTTTGAAAAGGTAGCTTCACGGAATAAACTTAAGGCGGCTCTAACAGATTGGAAGGGAGGACGGGTGTCAATCTCTCCCACCTCACTGCTCCGAGGAGGAGTCTCCAGAGGCATCACCGGAGCATCAGCTCTGATCTTTGCCATCGATTCTCTCAACAACATGAACAAATTGTTGTATTGGTTTTGAGAAAGAGATGTTGATCCATCTTCCAAATAATGAAGCAGAGGGTCACCATGTTTTGCGCTCTTTGTCTTTTGTCACTCTTCCTTTCTTCTATTATTAGACTAACCCATTCTCTTTTCCCTTTTTGGGCAATTGGTAAACGCAACATATCAAAATCTCGAATGCTTTTAGATATCTAAAAATAACAACATTTCATCCTTTGGTTTTGAGACAACAATTTTGACTCCAACATTCTCTTTTTGCCACTACAGAGAATATACGATCCACATTTACTGATCATCTATCTGCAATCCTTCTTGCATTTATACATGGTTTAACAGATGCTGATTTAGTTTTAGGTTTTCAAGATAATATCTAATCATTCAACTAAATGATAAGAGAAGAGAGACAGAGCTAGAGTTCAAAAGACATAACACACACACATTAATTTCTTCTTTAACTAGAGCTAGAGTTCCACTTTCTTATAATCCATTCAGCAGTCTATATGTACTATACAACCTTAAGTAGACCATATACATTCTTCCATATCTTCATTTCTAGAAGCTTCTTTTTCCTCTACTAGATAGACTCTTCAACGTGAACAGATTTCGCGGCTGCACAACATAGCATGGATGTATAAATATAAACGTGTGTATATATATTTCCCCAAAAGACAGAGGAAATGATGAGCAAACCTTCTCGGTAAGTTTTTCTTTCTACTTTGTGTTGGCTGTTCATTCAACATTGCCAGTGCGTTTACTTTAGCTTCTCTCTTTGCCTTCTTTGTCTCCACTTCAATGGCTTTCGTAAGAGCATCTACCTTCTTCAACAACATCTGCAGATCGAGCTATCTTAAGTAAGTAAGGTTTCTTATAGTTGAAATGCTGAAACAAGAGGAAGATTCAGTTACCTTGATTTCTTCATTTTTGGTAATTATAGTAGCCTCTTTACCCTCACAAATCTTCCTTAGAGCAATCACTTCCTTCTGAAGCCTGTCATACAAGAAACCTGAAACCGTATCTTCAGAATCTCCATTTCCATCTTCTTGATGCTCATCATTTAATCCGTTTGTTGAGTTCTCTTTTCCATCACTTTCTGCAACATTGCTTATCGGCTGACTCAGAGCATAGATTCTGCCTGTAACTGAGCCTCGTGGCTGAGAAGTAGACCTTTTCTTGGATCCACCACCACTTGTCAAGAATCCTAAAATCTTGCCAGATCTTTCAGTTGGAGAGACAGAAAACGTGGCTGGGCCCTTCAAGCCATCTTCTATGGTTTTCAGCCGCAGCTTCAACCTCTCCTGTATCGTTTACGTTAGCAACTTGAGCAAAATATTTAAAAGAGGCAATATAATCAATCACCTTTAGCTGGGATTCAGCCTTAGCTGTTCTCTCAGAAACAGCAAGTTTATCTTTCAATTTCTGCATCTCTCCCTGCACACAGTCAAACAAAGTTCAACACTCGTGTTTCCCATATAAAACCTTGGTTGTGAAAGTGAGAAGGGTACTACTTGGAGAATCCTTCTCTCTTCAAGCCATTTCTTTACAGGCATTACTTTATCATTCTCATCTTTCCAGTCGTTAGCAACCGCGAGAGCCACTCTACTTGCTGAAACTTTGACTCTGGCCAGCTCTCTCTCCAAGGTTCTCTTCTCTTCCTGTTAATGATGGAAAGCTATGTGAATATTGTGAGAATGAAATACAGATTATTAACAGGACACTTGCATTGAGCTGGGATATTTGGCGGCGATAGTCTCTAACTGCATTGGCCGCTGTTCCTCCTGCCAAGATTGCTTCCTCCAGTTCTCCAATGCTCTGGGAGAGCTTCTCGATCTCTAACACTTTCTGGCGGTTTATTTTTTCAAGAAACTTGTTCTCTTCCTGCATTTTTCTTGTATTTATAAACAGTTTTATTTCTTCTAATGCTCTGTATCTATCTGTTTGATCTCAACAGGGTTGTTACCTGGCAGATCTCAATCTGTCTTCGAAGTTCAAAGTTATGGTTCTGAACCTCCTCAACGATCAAAGCACGTTCAAGGGCACTTTTCAGTATCCTCTCTGCTTCAAGAAGCGCCGCTTCTTTTGATTTGGTCAGCCGTTCCAAGGCTTTCTTGTCCTCTTGAAGCGCAGAAATCTGTAAAAACAGCAGTTTGTCAACACGAGAATCCGGCTTGACACTGTTACAAGAAAAGAAAGACATATTTGAAAAAGAGTCAGGACCTGATGCTTGTGAAACTTAATCTGAGATTCAAGAGGAGCTATGATGGATTCAAGGGGTAGAGAATCATCGTCCTGTTGGTGAGTGTAGACCCTCCTAAGTGCTTCTTCTGCAGCGTCCTGTGCTGCCAATGCATCTTCCTTTTCTTCTTGCAGCTTCTTCATTTCTACTTCCTGCTCCTCCACAATCATGTCACAACCTTTACTTATACTAAATTACTAATCATATGTAAGATGAGAAAGTACCTTTTGTGCAACAAGATTCTCAGTGGCTCCAAGTCTCTCCTCCAAGTTCCTCACGTTTTCTCTAAGCTGAAACACAAGCACGTAGCATCATCAGCAGATTGAGAATCAAAGACGAACAGAGGTGGTCATTTAAAAAACATGTTACCTCCCCAAGGGCTCTGTCTTTGAGCTCTTCATTGGTTCTCAGAGCCCCAACTTCAGCTTCAGCAGCCAGGTGGTCCTTGTCCTTTTCTGCAGAGAGAAAAGAAGAACATTATAAGCAAATACTCATAAGAAGTGATCAAAGAGGAAAAGAAGAAAAACCTCGAAGCAGAGAAGAGGTGTCAGATACAAAAAGGTTTTCTCCTGCTGTCATTTTGCTCCTCCAAAATGGGTTCTGGTCTAAGCAGTTGAAGGAATGATACAGAGGAGAAATGGAGGCGGGTAATATATATACACACACACACACACTAACTCTTTTAGAGAGAGAGAGAGAGAGAGACAATTCGGGTTAAAGTTTACTAACTCTTTTCCCCCATTCTCAAGCAACCGTCTCCATTTCAAAGCACTTGACAGTAACCAAACCTTGCCTCTTTTTCACTGCCCATTCAATCATCATCCTTATGTTTCAATTCTCTAATGCTTTATTACCAGTTAATTAATGTCATAGGTAAAATTTGGTTTATTATCATAATATTAATTACCGGACAGATAAAAGGTGTCCATATTTTTCATGTTCCGACATTAATTAATACTAATGAATAGTAGTATTAAATATGTATAAGCCCCCCAGAGAAGAAGAGAATAATCCAAAAGGAGTTGGAAGGAGAGGCAGCATATGACAGATATAAAGACACTAATCATAAGCCTAAAGATAATTCAAATCATTGAAAGTATTTCGTTTGGTGAAAACCCTTTAGTGTGTTTCTATTTTTTATACAACTTAAACTTATATTCCCTTGTCTTTTATCTCTTATTAGTTTTGATAGAGGATATCTTTATAATATAGAAGGGTTACCATTCTCAACTAGCTACGAGAAGCTGACATGTGGCACAACAATTTTAAACTATTTGTTTGTTAGTCCCTCTATTTACTTCATTTCTGTTTTTACTCATTAACTTAAAAATATATGAACAATTCCTTAAAACTTATATTACAATACAAATTATACATAATTTCTACAGCTCATAAGAGATTTAATCAAATATTACTATGATTTTTTTATAAATCATGCAAAAAAATTATTCAATAAAAGCTAAAAATAATAAGAAAATAATTTAGTATTGATATTTTACATATATTTTGAAAATTATCAAAATATTTTTCCTATGAACCTTTCTTAAAAATGTTATCCACGAAATAATAAAAAAATTGTGATTATACACTGGCTTTAGACACTGTAGAGGCATTTATAAACATTCACAACCACTTTCTAATCTACTTGTAATTTGATACGACAGAAGCTACAAAAGCGCTTTTATTATTTTGCAACCAAAATTCTCTACAGCCGCAAACAACTAAAAAAAAGTCTACATCCAAAGTTAGGGCTGAGAAAAATACCCAGAACCGAAGAACAGAACTGAACCCAAACCGAAACCAACTAAATACCCGAATGGGTCCTAAAATCATATACCTGAAGAACCAGAACATAATCCGAACCGAACCGAGAACTGAATGGGTGCCCGAAATATCTCATATACAATTATATATTAAAAATATTAACTATATATAAAGATTTTATACCCACTTATCTATAATTACAATTATAAATCCGATAATATAAATTTATTTTCTACCAAAATAAATGTAATATCCAAAATAACCAAAATATCAAAAAGTTAATATGTATATTTTAAAAAATTTAATTAAATTTTTTTTGAATTTAACAAAAATTTATAAAAATTATGATCTTTCGGATACCCGAAACCAAACCGAACCCGGAGAGAACCGACCCGAATCCGAACTGAAAATTAGAAATACCAGATTGGATCTTAAATCTCTAGAACCAAAAACCCGAAACCCGAATGGAACCGACCCAAACCCCACCCGAATACCCATACGCCTACCCCCTAGCCACAGTCCTTACCGTCCTTACCAATCAGTAATATCTTGTTACAAACCTATATTAAAAATGTCAATTTTTAATTTTATAATCTCATCCACGCAACGCGTGGACTTTCCCTAGTGAATATATATAGGTAACAACAGAACAATTATTTTAAAAGAAATCAATAAGATCAATTTTGTAAAATGTAAAGAATGGGATTTATCCAAGTGAGTTTTATTTGATAGAAAGAGTAAGAAAGTTGGAACAAGGAAAGTGAAGGGTGGAAAGGTGTTGCTTCAGCAATTAATAGCTTAACCGCAAAATATTGCACAAATTCTTTGTATTAGTGGAAGTCACTCAATATCTCTCTTTGAATTTTTTATTAAGGCATTTCAGACTCCTTCCTTCTTCTTTGCTTCCAAGACTTTTAATCAAAGATGATAGACTTATTGGAATAAATATTATTAAAGGAAGCTTGAACCTTGTAAAAAGTTAACAACATATTGGTAGTGATGACCTGTACTTGTTTCAATCCTTTTGTTTTGTGGGTTGGTGAAATCCTTCTTTCTCAAAACCCAATCTGACCTGTAGTTGACTCTTTCAAAAGAATAACAGAGAGCTAGTTAATGCTTTTGGTTTGTATTTCATTAGTAGCACCCACACCCACACCCACAACAACAACAGCAAATCTACAGGAGCAAGACAATAACCACCATGTTCGGTTTCTATACCATATAACTAGTTCACTTAGGTTGTGTTACAACTTAAACATCCTTTCTCCCACATCCTCAAAAATTTACAGAGACAGATGTGTCTGTTGTGCTCTTCTTCTTCTTACCCAATCTGGTTTGGGTTTGGCTTCCACGCGGAACATGTAGCCATGGCTCTCCTCTTCCAGAAGAGATACAGCGCTCCTTCACTCTCTCCCAGTTTGTAGTTGCTGTCGTAACGCTTCAGCATCTCACTCGTCTCAAACGCTGCGAATGGGCTCAATGGCCATCCCATGAACCCAGCCATCATCATTCTCACCCTCCATTTCCCCAGCACCTCGTGTCTCTCCACTCTCTCTGACTCCTCGCATGCTATCATGTTTACTATGTCTCTTGCCACGCAGTGTTGCTCAGCGCTGATCCTCTGCTTGTCATCCCGTGGCCGTGCTGCATCTATCGACTCAAACATTGCTGTGTAGTAATCCAGTGTCTCCAAAAACCGTGACAAGAAAGGAGATGTGTTTGTGTTTGATTCTTGCTCCACTAGTGTCACAAGTTTTGGGGAGAGGCTTTTTATCAAATGCAGCAGCCTGTCCCTGTGATTCTCAACACTTACGCTCTCATCGGGCATGTGGTGCAACACGTAAGGGAAGTTCACAGCGACCGCAAAGCCAGGTTCCACCCCGAGGTGTTCCCGCTGCACCTTGCACCCAGTCATGACTGCATCGTGAAACTCAAAAGGGACACCACATGACCGTGCCTCCTTTGAGAGTTTCTCACCTACCAAGCTAAGCCCTCCCCCACGCGCATAGTTGGATTGTGAATCATCCACACCCGTGATACGCAGCAACGGCGGCCCACCAGGGCGTTTCCCAAGCTTGTGGATCAGAAACATGTATTGTGTTCCCTGTGCGATCTGGAAATCGATAATGTGGATTCTGGTTTCCCCAGCCATTGCTTCCAAGATGGCAGCATTAGCAGCAGTGTATGCGAATTTCCAGTAGGGGCAGATTTCATAGAGAACCCCCATGTAAGACATCAGTTCCTGCCCCGTCGGTTCATTGCACTTCAAGGCTCTGTATATATTGCTCCCAGTTCCCCCGAGCCTGGCTCTAAGCCCTTCTGCCATGTAAGCGCCTAGCCGTTGGATCGGAGTACCAGAGACGGACACCATCTGATCCAAGACATCGATGAATCCAGATGCTGTAGCGAAATCCCCATCATCGACCGCCCGAGCGCCCTCCAGCAGCACCTCTTTCAGGTTCAACTGTGGAGTCAACGCCAAGAGTTCATCCCAGTTGCCAGCAGCGGGGCTAAAACCTGAAAAATCTTCAAGTTTAGAACCACAGCTGAGGAGGGAATGCTCAAGTTGGTGAATCTTACTCTTGAAGGCGGCTTCATCAGAGGTGCCGCTGAAGGGAGATCCGTAGACGTTGTCAGGGGAAGGATGGAGATCGGAGATGCAAGAGAGAGAGCCCTGAGGAGAAAAAGGGGTGGGGCCAGAGGTGATGCTGGCAGAGGGGGAGTCGTAGGAAGGGAGACTAGTGGAGGATTCGAGAGTGAAGAAGTGTTCTTTGGAGGGGATATCAGAGTTGTCGATGACTTTGAACTGAGGGGAACAGTAGACTTGTTGAGGTTGAGGATAGAGCATGTGCAGTGCAGCCGCACTGTGATGTTTCTGAGAAGTTTGCATTGGATACGCACGCACCTCCCTCACTCTATCTAAATAAAGAGCCAAGGCAGAGTAAATCAACTAAAGACAGAAACTGTGATTTCTCATAAACACCTTTCCTCCAATCAATGATCGGAATCAAAATATGAGACTTAGGATTACTATTACTGGAAAAATAAATAATCCCCAAAAATAGAAGCTTTCCACTTTCTCTATAGCAGGATTTGTAAAATACTGGATTGATTTGAGGCTTTCATCTGTAAAAACTAAAAAGTCTGATAATTTTAAATCAACCAGGAGCAAAAGACCAAACGACTTATGGGATAATCAATCAAATCAATTCAATCAAAAGAGTCCTATCGTATGAAAACCTGGGATTCCAAAACCCTAAATCAGATAAGAACACAGCCTTGATCTAGGAGAAAAAACTATCAGTTTTTAAATATGGAGTTGAACAGTACGACAGTAAAATAAAATAAAAAGGAAGTTCAGAGATGATGAGGAAGCTAACCTTTACGGAGGAGAGAATCTGAAATTGTTGGAAGGTTTCGGTTGCAAACTGAGAGAAAGCAGGCTTTGATGAGGAGGAGGAAGAAGAGGATTAGATTATAAAAGTGCTAATTGTCATGACTCTCTTTCCACTTCTTAAATGCCCCTTTCATTCCTACCTATTTACTTTTTTGCCACCCTAGCTAGGGCGGCGCGGATCGGATATATCCGTAAAAGTTAGTATTTATATTTGATTTGTTATTTTTTTTTCAAATATTAGATTTTACGATTTCACTTGTTTCTGAAAAATATAGATATTTTTAATATTCAAAACTATTTACGGATAATGCGGATTAATTCGGTTCAAGAACAATAGTTTTATATAAAACTCATAAAACCTAATTATATTTATTTATAGTGGAAAAATAAATATAAACGGAAGGAAATCATTTAAGATCTTATTGTAAGAAACAAAAAAAAAGGTTAAAATTAAAATTATAATTGAAAAGTATAATATGAACTAAAATAATTTTTACTTAAATTTCTGTCATAAATAATAATTAAAAGATTTTTCTTGTTCTTATAAAAGATGGAGAACATTACAAGTTGTTTTAAAATGAACGTAACAAAAATTCTTTAAATTATAAAAATTATTCATCTACCAGATGAATTTTTAAATATATAATAAATTTAAAAATTATTATGTAATTAATATTATAAAAATATTTATTTTAGAGAACAAAATACTAAAATATATACGAAATTTTGTATATAGATGGCAACGGATATTTATTTTATAAATAATATTTGTTTTTACTTTATTATTGTGTTATTCCAAAAAAAAGTTGAAGTATTTTTGAATCGAATTGAAATAAATAAAATTAAAATGGATTTAACGACTCTTCGTCCTGTTCTACTAGTCTGACCTCTGACTTTTGGACGGCAGTACTAAACAACACAACAGTAGCTCTGTTTCTAATATCCTTAATTACTACTCTTGTCCCTATTTCCTAGCAAATCATCTTTTGTCTTGTCTAGTTTTTTTACTTTTCCACAAAAGCATACAATGTGACCTTGGTCTTTAAGAATTTATTGAGATTTTTGCACGTGAAAAGACTTACTACTCTTCTATCTAGACCCTTCCTTAGATTGCTAATTTGAGGAGTGTTCACAAAATTATCCCTTTGGATTTGGGTACACGGTATTAAAGGCAATACCATGTCCTTGTGTCGGAATTGAAAGGCTCTCCTTTGTTTTTCTTGGAAAATTGAATGTCTCCTCGGTTACAACTTACATGTTGTTTACATTATTTTTTTTATTTTTTTGGGGAAAAATCAAGATACTTGAACATCATTCATTTTTGAATTAGACAAATTCGTTCAGTTACATCCACAATTTTTGAAATTATATACTTATTTTATCCGTAATTCAATACGTTAACTGGTTTGTTAGAGTGTCACGAGTAAAAGATTTTATTGTTTGTGTGTAAAAACATTTATGTTTATGAATAATTGTCTTTCATTTTATGATTTTTCACACTCCTTAGAAATGCAAGATTTGTTTAAGGGCAAGCATTGAACAACCACCAAAACTTAAGTATAAATAAAACACATAGTTGGCATATATGAAAGTGAATGTGACATTGAAGAAAAAATATAAGAGCATATATATGGTAAGCATACAATATAAGACAAGGTAGCGAAAGTCAGCAGCTAGATTTTAGTTGGGATGTGTGTTGATTAGCAAGAAGTTGTGATGTCAACAACATAAACCCGTTCAAATCGTTGATTAAGACTAATTGGTCAATATTTAACATTGACAAAGAATAAAGGTATAGACTTATAGTACATAATAATAATTACTTTGTTAAGGGAGGATTAGATTAGAGGAGTGGTGTGTGTAGGTAAAATGGAAAGAAAGAAAGAGTGTGGTTGAGTCAAACCCATGGGAAGAAATTTGAAAAGGTGCAAGAAATAAAGAGATGGCGAAATGGTAATTGAGTATCGCAAGTGAGAGAGAACGCGTTTGCGTCACATTTCGGACAAGGAATCATCCGTCCGTCCATGGGTCCGAATTATTAAAGAAAGGAATTTGCCTGGAAACCCCCAAAATCTCCTTTCACTCTCACCTTTTTCTTTTCTCTTTTTTTTCTTTGTACATGGAAAAGATGGGACCTAATTAAAATTATATTGGACCATAAACGGTGAAACAAATCCTTTCTTTTTTGTGTGTTTCAAAAGAGGGAAGACACGCAAGAGAGGATGAGATGGAAAAGCATGATTCCTCTCTCGTAAAGATTGTTATTCCAGACCACCAACCCACAGCTTTTTCATTTCAACTCTACTTTGTTTTCCAAATTCACTTTGTCTGTCCCCTTCTTTCTTGTTGGTCAAAAACATATGTAAATAAATAAGCAACTTCGGTGAAACTGCAATTACGAGAGAGAAAGAAACCAAACTTGAAAAGGCTTACGTATATAAGAGAAACAGCCCCACCTCACACGCTTACAAGGCACCCATTTACTATTATTATACACTAGTAACCACTAATATGATGATGCTATCATAAGGTCATAAAGTGCTTTGCTAAGCAGACTTGTATTTTACACCTGATTGGATCTTTGATCATGGTTCCACACGGTTCTACCCAGAATCTCAAGCTGAGACAACAACATATCAAGTGGAAAATATAGGAGCAAGTTTACCTTGGCCTCAAAACATTCTCCCACCTCTATACCATCCTTTGCTCTCCTCTGATCTCCTCGACAGCTTTACACCTTGTGAACTCGATCTGACTTTACCTCCTGTTGAAGTTGTTATAGTGCTTCTCCCTGATAAGCTCTCTTCTGCTGAATCCACCCTCTCAAACTCCTGCACCAGATATCATAAGTTCACATAAGTCTTGAGTGGCATTGACCAGCAACCCCAAAGGTTAAGAAGCAAGCACCTTGGGCTTCCTCTTGGTATAAGGGGTCAGACATGGGTTCAGATCTTCTAGAGCCAATAATCCATCAGAGCTCAATTCCTGATAGATATATGTATATTAATAAGACCATTGCCACTAACTAGTTACAACTTCTTTCCTTCTAATCCTACCAGTGAATCGTATGAGGCGGTCTGTGTTTGCGAGTGACAGCTTCCAGACAAGTAATTGTTTGCCTTCACCTGTCAAGATAGAGTTACAACTCGGTTCTCATTACTGTACTCAGACTCTGAGAAGAAAGTACCTCAGCAAGGTCTTGAGCAATGCATTGGAGCTGGCCAGTGAGTGAAACGACCTGTTTTTGAAGGTCAGGGATGATTTGCCTGGAGTGATCCAGCTCCTGCATCTCATCCGGAAACAGAAGCTCGCTCTTGAGCGACTTTATCTCCTCTCGTTGCTTCAGGCACAGATCCTTCAACTTCTCCACCTGCAAGACTCTATAACTGCTAATCTGGCACATACACCCTAATCATAATCCAGTAGGCAATTAATTACCTCTCGGTTCTTGTCTTGAAGGTGTAGCTTAAGGTGAGCGATTTCGAGCTCGTGGTCCTTGTTCATGGTGAGGAGCTCCCTCTCGCTTCGCAGAAGCATAGAGAGAGTCCTGGTGTTCCCCTTGACCTCAGTGAGGGGCTTGGGCTTCTCCTTCCCGAACAGCTTCCTCTGCAGTGTTCCCAATGTGCTCTTCCCTCCTCCTCTCTTCAATTCATCGGGAATCACAAGCTCGACCCTCCTGCTCCTGGAATCGGATTTATTAATCTCCATCAGCTTCTTCATCATGCTAGTGAGATTTCCAGGATTAGAGGAGGAAGCTTTTTTGGATCTGACAATGGCCGCCTTGGGTTTGGAATCACACAGATCTGAGGATGATGAATTGTAACGAGCTGCCATATTTCTTCGGATCTGTTTTTTGAAAAGATGAAGCAGAGGGAATTTAGATTTCTGTCTCCCCCACTCTCTTCGTTTCAAAATTTCTTCCTTTGTCTCTATCCCAAATGGGCTTCTTTCATCTTAATGGGCTCAAATATTGAGTTCGTATTGTCTTAGATGAAAGGAAAGATTTTGAGAATGTTGTGCAGTTGGAGAATGGCCTTAAGCTTGGCTAAAGAAAGATTGAAAGAGAAGCTTGGTTTGGTCATTGGTGGTAACACCAATTTAATTACTTACTAGGTGGTCCCCGCACTAAAGTGTGGGATAATTAATTAAAAAATTATTATCATATAATCACATAAATAAATATATATATTTTGGTATTTTTGGTTTGATATAACAGTATCAAAACAATTTTTAAAAAAAAAAAAAAATAATATATATATATATATATAATATAGCGCATGTTAATTTAGATCCATCTGTTTTAATTGATTCATGATAGAGTGTTCAATTTATCATTTATCGAAAATCAATAATTCAGACGATATAGAAAAAATATGGTGTTGCAACTTACATCTAAAAAATGAAACCGTCGAAAATTATACATTACTGTTGCGAGGATTTTAAATTGTCACAACTCCTCCATTATACCAAAATATAGTGAGGACCACACTTTTAACATATTAAACAAATTTTTTTGTTGAAATTATTATGCTATTTAAAATAAAAAAATAAAAAAAATTGTTCATCTTTTGAATTTTAAAAGCAATGTTTCAGACAAAATATAATATCTTATTAAATAAAGCTGAACGCGTTTAATGTGGGATCGACACGTGGCACAATT
>OVAF01001039.1:0-26986 GCA_900406245.1 Odontarrhena argentea
GGGATAGGAAAACCTGTTAGTCCTAAGTGGTTAGGTCAGATCTGTTTTCCTTCAGTTTTAATATTTAGTGATACACATATCTCTAGATATTGGACATTGGTGATTAGAATTCAAAACCCAAAAAGACACTTCAACTTAAGAAATCATTTCTCCTCCCATACAAATTTACCCTTACAAGCACATGTAGATCCTATGAAAGAAACGAAATGTAAATAATCGATCTTTTAAGAGTATATTTATAACATACTATGCAAGGATTTCAATGGTACCTAATCGTATTATATATCTGCAATTTATAATAGAAAATACGATCTCTATTTAGAAGATAATTACATATATTGGGCAGCAAGAACTAGCTCATGCATATAATAGAAATGATATTAGTTGTTACAGGAGACGTTTATCATGTATCTTACAGAAAATCACTCAACTGTTTTTCTTGGAGCCTCAACAAGCTTCTTGACTCTAAGACTCTTGTAGTATTCGATTTTTAATTTTAGCAGATATAACGTTTTCAAGTGATATGTCAACTGCAGAGGAAGCGAGTTTTATTTGACGTGAGAGCCTACAATTCTCCAGAAGATTCATTCACCTTTTATCTTACACATGAGACCAATAAGAGACACACCTGAAACCCCAATAAAAAGAAAGCAGGATATTAGACCTTTCAATATTCACAAAATCACAATAACATTGGGGAAGCGGCTTATTCGTGCCCGAACTCTGGTCTACTGCGAAGATTTTATACATTTACTTCGAGTGAGTGCTAAAACATATCCAAACTCATCAGAAATTTGAATTTTCGTACCACAAATTTTTTTTTTTGGCTTAAACATGTCTGACGTTAGTTGACCGTTTGTTGACGGTTAACTTAAGGTTAAAAAAAATAAAAAATGAACCAACATAGCTTTAAACTCGAGACCTCGCCAACAATATAGTAAGCCTCAACCAACATGCCACATTGATAATCAAACGTCTTGTATTTAATATCTATATTTATTAATATATATATATATATATTTTGTAAATATAGTGTGTTAAAGTAAACAATAATATTTACATGAAAATATTTTCTAGTAGTTTGAAATATATATATATATATATATATATATATATATATATATATATATATATATATATATATATATATATATATATATATATATATATATATATATATATATATATATATATATATATATATATATATATATATATATATATATATATATATATATATATATATATATATATATATATATATATATATATATATATATATATATATATATATATATATATATATATATATATATATATATATATATATATATATATATATATATATATATATATATATATATATATATATATATATATTGAGAAATATTACCTATATTTTTGTAGCTTAATTAAAATTATATATCAAACATATAAATTATATAATAATATTTACGTTGAATAATTATTTTGTAATTATGACTTTAATACAGTACACCATACATTTTTTTTTAAAATAGTTTCGAAAATACCACTAAAAATTCCAAAAATACCACTAAAGGATCAAAGTATACCATAATATTTCCATTAAAATAGTTTCATAATCTCTTACATATATGTTTTAGATTAACTAAACTTATATATCAAGCATAATATAGAGAAATACCTTAAAATACCACACATTGAAGTTTTTTTTTCCATAAATACCATATATTTTTAAAAGTTCCAAAATACCATATATTTTCAAAGCTTCCAAAAATATCACTAATTTTCAAAAAGTAAATAAGTGATATTTTTGGAACTTTTAAAAATTAGTGGTATTTTTGAAACTTCTGAAAATTAGTGGTATTTTTAGAATTTTTAGCGATATTTTTGAAACTATTTTAAAGAAAAAATAAATTTGGGTCTTGGGGCCCTCAAGTCCGGCAGATTAGCGAGTCCACCTGTGCTTCACTCCAAATGCGTATATCATTCTCTCGTAAATTACAAACTCGCAACATCAAGTCAGTGGTCACATCCAAATGAAGAGCTAGAGGTGGAGGTGGGATCATTGGTAACCAATTATTAGCCAATACTTTGGCCGATTTACCGTCTCCTAGTAGTTGAATTTGAAGACCTTTCCGAAGTAGTTCTTTGGACCATCCAAACAAGGAAATGCTTTCACCATTAGTGGAAGGAAATTACCACAGTTGTAAATTATGTTTCTATATAATCTTGACAAAAGGCTATTAGTATTTCCCAAAAGTCTCTAAGGCTGCTTACGAAGAAAGCGTCGACACTTTATTAGAGTTTCCTTGCCGGTCGGTGAGAGAAATTTGTGATAACAAGTTCCTGTCATCTTCTGTACTAAAATGGAGAGATCGCATTCTAACATATGCTCCACCGATGGATTTAAAAAGTTGTCATCACAAAAAGTGTGTAGACCATATACAGAATTGGTACATAGCAGACTTGGTAAAGTGGAAAGAGAAATGACCACTGTGAGGTGCCCTTTTCAAATGAACTTTCTCAAGCAAAAGCCAAAAGTGAACGATAATAGTAATACAAAAGATTGAAAGAAAATTGAAATTAACAAAACTGGTAGGTAATGTACAATTTGATTTTACTCTATTCCAAATGGGTAACATATATATATTTATATATATAAGGAGATGGAGTTCAGCAGCTCGACTACATCCACAGCTATTTTACCTAAGCAAAACCACCAGGTAAGTGGTATCTCATTGCTCATTAACAAATTTATCACTCTCAGGTATTATATATTTTCATCAGCATCAGCAAGCAGGTAGGGAGGGCATGCCAATCTCCAATTTGTGCAACCAAAACCAAACATTGCTGCTGTGTTTCTATCTATTTGAACAAAAAATAATCTGTAGGGTGTCTATGTTGTTGAACTTCTGAATCCATGATCAAAACCAGGTTTCAACCTGCATGTGCACAGCAATTTGCATGTTCCCAGAACAGAGTAAACTTATCTTGGGGGAAATCCAGTTTGGCGTGCCCGATGGCTTCTATCCGATGGTCCAGGGCCGAGTATTCCAAGTGAGTTAGAATTGGTTATCGGTGGTCGCTCAGACTGAACATCATTCTCTGCTGTTCTTCTTCTCCTTTTCCATGCTTCAAACTTTACTGTGTCAATGCCCTTGTGCATCTGCTGCGATGCTTGGGCATTTCCTGTTGTTTTGTATCTTTGTTGCCTCTGGAAGTTCCCAGGGGCAAAGCCAGTGGATGAACCATTGAGCTGCGATGGTCCAACCCCTTCCTCTTCCTCTTTCTCTTGCTTCAATTTCGAGTAGATCTGATTGAGTCGATCCCCAGATAAATTTGAGAAAGTTGAAACATAGTTCCACAATCTCATTGTCATTCCTGCATTTTTATTTCCAGTTAGCCTTACAACCATGGGTGTCAAAATGGTTCTATCTAAGTAAGACAGTATTTTTACACTTAGATCTAGCATGGTTTATTCAACTATTATCGACTGTTGACTCTGAATTTTACCAGAAATTAAATGTGAATACAAAATAAGCAGAGGTTGCATTACTTACTATCTTGCTTGTATAAATCCTCTTCGTGTTCCAAGACAATATCATCTATTCGTCGTCCAAGGATTTGCAAATATCTCCGGATTTTGAAAAGCACCTATTTTCAGACACACGAAGAATTTTGAGAAAATATTAGCTAAAGACACCACGCCAATGGAAGATAAAAACAAAAATAAATTAAACCTTCTCCTTAGGCAGATCCGCACTGGTGGTTTGCAATCTTTGTAGACGTCCAAGGGTTTTGATTTCATCAGCCAAGACATCTTCACACCATTCCATCCATTTCTGCTCCTTGAACTGCTCATAAACTTCCTCATCATCAGACATTTCTCCTTCTTCCTTCACCAATGGTTCAGCTTTTTGGGTTCTCCGAGTACCATCTTTTGTTGTTTTTAAACTCACATTGGAAGGTCCAGATTTCCCCTTCCGGTCTCTTGCAGGTGCTTTAAATTGATTAATAAGATTATCTTTAACCTTTTTGGGATTCTTACGAGATGCTTTGGCATTTGTGCTTTTCCCTCCTGCTGCTGCAAGTTCCTGCGGAAATGTAGCTTCTTACGGTCAGTCTCTCTTTATGGAAGGTTTGTTAAGTAATTAACATAAGGAAAAAAGTCTCGAAAGAAATCAAAGCAAATAGTATGCACCATTTCCAGAAGTGCAGTAGCACGCTCCTTTAAATTTGGAGCACGAGGTAGAAAAGTCTCATGGTGTTGAAGTTCAACAGGGGCAATCTTCTTTGTAAGTCCAAGGCTCTCATCTAATCTTATCTTCTCCCAGTTCCCAAAACCATGATAAAGTATTCCAAGAAGCAATCTAGCATCATCGACTGAAACAACACCACATAGTAGGAAGTTTTAGGATGAAGAACATAAGACAGACACTACCATTATAACATTGAATAAGCTTGCACGCACTCTGATTCCAACCGCAACCCTTGGACCAATTTGAAGGTTTAAGGTATGACAACACCCGGAATTGTGTAACTGGATCGTCATATCGATTTATGCGTTTTGATAGCAGCTGCAGCCCTTGCACACGTTTTAATAAATCATTTGCTTTTACCGGCACACCAAAGAAATCCAACACCGGACCCTGCAGAGAATATTAAACAGGAAAATTTTTAATTTACAAGTGATTCGAGAACAGGTATGGCCAAAAAAAAAAAAAAAGAAAAAAATCAGAGCCTGGAAGTTCAATTTTTCTTGAAGGTATACCTTTGGTTCAAAATTACCAGTTTCAACAGATTCACGACAACCATCAATTAAAGAATCAAATAGCTCAACTTGTGCTTCCTCTGGGGCCGCTTCAACAACACCACCCACCTCTTCCGCAATACATGCCATTTGGTTATGGTTACCAAACTTCATCACCTGAATTACACAATGAGAGATGTAACAAGCAGTATCTCAAAAATGTTTTGAGTAAAATTACGTAAACTAGTCTATCAATCCTGGGACTGCACAAAATTACATTAGAAACTGAAGCTAAACCATGAAATCATTTGCAGGTGAAAAAACTGAGCTGCCTTAAATCCAAACCTTTTTCCAGAACCTCGAAAATATTCAAAATGGACAATGTGATAAATACAGTTTTGACGTACACTTCGATAAAATCGCTGTGCATCTCTCTTAGGAAGATTTCCATAAGACCAGCCTCTCACTTGAGCTGAAGTCCCCTCTAATATTGGAGTCGACGGTACAAAATAATCAGTTTTTCTGCGCTTTTGATTTCGCTCTGCATGCTCTGGAGGCTCAGATCCTTTCTTTTTTCTTTTAGTAGACCTGTCATGATGGCTAGGATCCACATAACTCTTCGTCGTCCTAGCAGCCCGTGGTGCTAGAGCTTCCTATAAAAAGGTAACACAAATTTAGAATCTGATAAATCTAAACAGAGGATGTGAGAAGAAAAATTAATTGTGCATAGGTGGCCTTATTCTTATTGAAGATAGAATTTGTACTTCGGCCGTAACTACGGATTCAGGTTTTATCCAACGACTCCAAAAGGACCCATCATCTTCAGCATTACAAAAGTTGGCAACCTGGATACGTAGAAAAGTTAGCAGAAGCTCACATAAACAAACGATGGAAAATAGATTCAGAGATTTATTACACGAAGCTAATTTGACAAAAATATATGCAAACAAAACAACCTTGAAAGAAAACAATAGCCTTGGGCTGCTTTGCTTTCCTGCATCTATTTGGTTCGCTTAAAACTGAAAACAAAGGGGAAATAACATCTAAACTTGCCTTAAAAGCACCCAACAGTTCATGTTCTGCTTCACCAGCGTCCTTTTCCTCCACTTGCTCTGCCCTCTCTAGAATTTCATCAATATCCATACTCAGCAGCCGCTTTTTACTTTCTTCGTCATTTTTATCCTCTTTAAAAAGTTCTTCTGCCCCAAATCTCAATATTGCAGAAAGCTCGTTCTAGAATACACGCAATGGTACATCTTGTATAAATTAAACCTTGAGAGGAAATCAAACAGCCACAATAAAAATTCAAACAATGTCTATACCTTGTCAAAGTTGCTTCCCTTTTTTGTTTCTCGCTTCTCCAGCCTACCTTCCGCATTCAGTTTTTGAATAACCAAATGATCAAGAACCTAGAGAATGGTGGAGCAAAAAAGTTACTACAGGATTTTACAAATATAAATCTGGGTTTTGAACCTATCTGATAGACTGATCCCTAGTCGTTTGAATTCCAAAGATGGATCTAATACCTAGAATAGATGACAACACAAATAACTGCAAGACAAAAACCTAAAAAGGCAACGGTAATTGCATTGCAGCTGATTAAGCTCGACAGTATGAACAGCACAACTATTTCTACTAAAAACTGGTAATCGTGCTGAAGTGGATTCAAATCATGAAGGTGAGGATGCAGAACTAAGAAATTTATTGATGCTGCTAAAGAAATCAGAGCATGTATCCTTCTAAAACTAGAGTACCATTTTTCTTTTTGCGCGCTCCAGGATCTCTTCCTCAACACTTTTGCTAGTGACAAATCTATAAATGTTCACGACTTCTTGCTGTCCAATTCTGTGCGCTCGACTCATGGCCTGATTTAATAGTGTTGGGATGTCATTATCAGCAGATAGTGATAATGAGTAACTAAATCCACAGAAAGATAAATTTTGTTGGAGGAAAAACCTGCAGGTCATTCTGAGGATTCCAGTCAGAGTCAAATATAACAACTGTGTCAGCAGTAGCAAGATTGATACCCAGTCCACCAGCTCGGGTGGATAGAAGAAAGCAGAAGTCATCACTAGCAGGTGCATTAAAATGATCCATTGCCTGCTGACGCAGTTCTGCCTTGGTACTACCATCCAGTCTCTGGAACTGAAAACCTCTAAGAGACAGGTATTCTGCTAGGATATCTAACATTCTCACCATCTGCAAAGTATCAAGGGCAAAAATGATTTAATTCGTGAAGTTCCAGACATATTGTCAGATCTAACGCTGCAAGAAAGCCTATCGGCAAAAGGATAGAAATTTAGGGAATTCTAAAATTTGAGAAAGCAATTTCTCGTAACAGCAACAAAGGAATCTTGAACATTCCCAATTAGTTTCCCGGAAGTACCTCTCATAAAATAAACAAAGCAGCTGAACCAAACAAAAGCTAAACAATATCAACATATTTTTGAATAATTTGAAAAGATATGGAAAACAGCATAACTGAAATAAATTTATCTAAACCTGCTCATTATAAGTAGAATGAATTTCAGAAAATAATATCAGATACATCCACAAGGAAATAGGAAGAGAGTAATGCAATATCATATGTCACAGACTCACAGTATTCATTTCAATTAAAGGAAACCTACTATGAACAACAAATGTCGTAAAAATCACACTTGCGGAAAATAAGCAATCAATGCATAGCCTAATAGAGTCTAACAAAAGAACATCAGAAGAATAAGGGAAGTGATATACTGACATCTCAACATTTTGATAAATACCACTAGGAAGAAAAAAACTCATTGAACCAAACCTGAGAAAAGATAAGCACACGATGCTTAGTCTCACGCAGTCTAACCAATAGCTTGTCTAGGATAACTAGCTTTCCGCTGCTTAGAATTATTTTATCCAGTTTATTGTTATCATTTATGTCACCGCCATATCCATGGTCTGCACTTTCAAATAAGAAAGGATGATTGCAGCACTTCTTCAACTCCACCACGATGTTTAAAAGTGAGACCTGATAATCGGAACTACGGGCTTGTTAACTTCACATTTTATATGTAATACCCGCAAACTAAAGAAGCGGGGTGCATATTAAAATGCTTCACATACTATACAGTGGGGAGGAAAAGGGAATAATATTTCATAACATAAGACATGATATGCATCATACAACGGCCGACCTGATTACCGCGCACTCCTTTATTTAAATCATGGAAGTTGCGCTCCAGTATCCACTTGTAGTACCTAAAGCAGAACAATGAAATATAGTTAACAATATTTAAACCTGTCAAGTAAAAGGTACCGGACGACATTATTCTTACTGTTTCTGAAGAGGGGACATCTCCACTCTTAGTATACGCTCAATTTTTGGAGGCAAAGACTTCTCAACATCCTTGATTACTCTTCGTAGAATATGGGGTCTCAATTCTACATGAAGACTGGCGAGCTGAATTAAAATGTATTAGCTAGTGGACGATCAAATATAAAACAATATTTCATTAAGACAGCAAATGATTATGCAATGGAAAAAGCTTACCTCAGATTCATTAAATGAGCTAAGGTTCTTGTAGTTTTGAACGAACAGGTCTTTATTATTGAACTTGTTAGGATCGAGGAAGTGGAGCAGAGCCCTTCAAATAAGAGAAAAAGATTATTTGAAAGTAGCACAAGTTATACGGATGGATTTCAGAAAATAATATCAGATACATCCAAAAGTTAAAAAAGTAGCATATGCCACAAGGAGGCAGTCCATGTAAAACGCGTTAGCAACAATCATTCTGTGGTCAGCACATTATAAATCTTAGCTTTGCATAGACAACAGAAACGCATTATTAGAATTGTCAAGAGCATAGCTGCAATAAGAGTGGATTAAGCGCATCGTATACAAATACGACACTGTCAAGAAAATAAAAATAAACAACGGATAAAAGCTTACAAGTTTCAGAACTAACATGAATTGGAATTAATTATAAGGAAAGAAAGCATACCACAGCTCTTCAACACTATTCTGTAATGGAGTACCAGTAATAAGCAATTTGTTCTTCGTGCTAAATTCCTGAAAGATATAAGATACAATACCCATTATGAAACTTCAAAAAACGAGCCTTAAAAATAGATAAAAGTTGCATACCAAAAGAGCTGTGTACAGCTGCGCCTCACTATTTTTCAGTCTATGTGCCTCATCCACCATCAAGTAAATCCACTTAATCTTGGAGAGGACAACTTTATCCTTCAGTACCACTTCATAAGTAGTCAACAGTACATTGAATTTTATGGGCCGGCCGACTTTCTTTTCATTGTAAAATTCATATTGCTGGCATACCTGAATCCAGAAATTTACAAAAAAAAAAAATTCTATTACAGAGACGGAGAGAAGGTAAAGTGTTGTGAAAAATATATTCTTTTACTGTACATACAGAAACTAGTGAGACAAAAATTCCGAGCTATTGAAATAAAATAAAAGACTAAAGCCACAGCACCTATCCGATTTGGATATAATTAATGCCTAGTAGGCCAGCAAATGAAAGAATTAGACAGACAATGGAGAATTGGAGATACAAGAGGAACGAACTATCATGAAGATTCTTAAAAAGCAATTACATGACCATCATTTGTTTTGTTTCTCACCTCGCGACTCGCTCGGGTGCCAACATATACTATAATATTCATGTCAGGAAGCCACTTTCTGAATTCTTTAGCCCAATTAGCTAATGTTGACAAAGGCACAACAACAAGAAATGGACCTGGAATTTGCTGGGTATTCTACAAAAAAATTAAAAAAAATAGAGAAACCTTAACAAGGAAAGTGGCAAATGCTGAGAAATAGAAAACACCCATGTGAGCAAACTTAAATGCTCAACTGAAAAGAATATAACTCACCTGCAAAAACCCAAGCATTGAAACTGACTGAACAGTTTTACCAAGACCCATTTCATCAGCCAAAATGACATTAGTGTCGTTAAGCCAGCTGGGAAATGAAAGGAAGCGAACCATTAGGCCAAACATTCAAAGTATAGTACAAATGAGATTTTATAAATGGAGATAAGACACACCTGTTGACAAGAAAATTTAAACCCTCCAGCTGATAGTCCCGTAGCGTACCTCCTCTTAGCCACTCCGGCTGCTCGTCAAGCTTCCGCAAACTTGCTACACAGAACAGTAATCACAACTAAGCATTACAGAAAGGCTTTTCACCAATCCTATCATCTCAGATATAAAGTAGGAGCATAAGCATAATTTTGCCTCCATAGATAAAACAGAAACTACCACAATAAACATAAACATAACAATGTGACAGAGCACAGAAATCTGCGTGATGCCTTTCTTAAGTATTTTGTTACATTTTCTATTACACTGTATCATTCACATTCATAGACAAAAAACCATCACTTGAACAACGGAAAAAAGCAGCGTGAATAAGTAATCTTATGTGAATGCAGAAAAGATAAAGACGCTGTTCAATAGTTATCGAAATTTTGCATAAACTTCCTCTCGGATTATAGAAGTGACTAATGAAGAGACCAAACTAGCAAGAACGAGTTCACTAGGTAAAGGCAGTTTCTCCGATGAAGAGTATTTTTCTTATATGCTTCCTGTGAGGAGACAAAACAAAACAGAATCACAAAGCTAGGGTTCATGTAACAGACCTTTTCCTTTTGTACGCTGCTGTTCCACCATTTTGCCTTGCACTGCAATTGATACTTCACGAGCCTGAACAAAAAACTGAATTAGAAATTGCCTCAGCCATTAGAGCAACTCAGATATGTTCATAGTTCTGATTCTGCAGAAATGGACCCATGTATACAAGAGTTCTAACATCATCGAAGAAGGATTGACGAGTATAATAGCACACTTCAATAAGATGATCATTAAGACTTCTTAGACTGACTAAAGAAAGGTTTAACTTTTAATATTTTTATAAGCTATTAAACAGGTTGTAAACTGCATCCGTCGAAGAACTAACAGCAACAACTAACAGCTGTCACCCCATATCTACAGGACTGAACCAATAGTCTTATTACAACTACACCGAAGGAAAAAGGATACATGGGTTGAGTAAGAGTTACAAAATAAATGCAAAACGGTAAAGTTAGCGCAAAAATTTAACAGGAAAACAAACTCTACCAAAGCAAAAAAAACAAGAAAAAAATCCGAACCTTATACTCATCAATAGCAGCTTGTGCAAATGCTATATCGACATCCTTCTCCCTGAAGAAACACAGAAAGAAATGATACTTAAGTGAAAAGAAAGATACAGAATTACATATTCTAGATCATTCATAGCATGCTTCTCACTTTATGAAACAAAACTCTGCCAATACAAAAAGAAGGATATATGAAACAAAGATCCGTCCAGAGTGTTAGAGAACAGACAACACCAACAGTAGAAAAAGGGGAAACACCAATTGTCAAACTCTTCATTCCACATTAGAAAAAAAAGAAGGAAATTATTTAACATGCATCCATTTTTTCTAGAAGTGGCAGAGAATACCAACAAGTAACAAAAAAGATAAGTATCAACAAAATAAAAGGATGAAGAAAACATTTCAGAATTTAAACAAAAGAAAAATATACCAAGTTGCTTCAGCATAAGATAGCCCTTGCCACTTTACCAGATACTCTGGCACCACATCACCTAAACCATCTTTGCTTATTCGATCTGCAATTATTCTTTCTACCTAAATCACACAAACTAAATTAGCTCATAGGAGGAAAATTCCAACATAAGTTGCAAAAAAAAAAAAAAAAAAAAAAAAAAAAAAAAAAAAAAAAAAANGAATGAGGCGCTAAACAAACCGAAAATACTAACCTGACTATTCTGCTTAATGATGTCAAGATCCATTTCTTTGCTCACATCATTGACCTCAATCTAAAACATTGAAAATATATAAAGTGGAAGAGTTTCAGAATTTCATACCATAACAATGTTTTTGACATATCTGTTTGACACGCTCCAAAACATACTATGGCAGCACACGAGTAAAGTGATAACTAACTATGAACATGGACATGGTCTAACAAGCTATATAAGAATAGAACATGATGTGGACCATCAGTGTTACGTTATGAGATTATAAGGACAATTGTAGAGATTCACAAATTACCTCCTCTCGTGAGAGTGCTGTCCGGTACCTAATCTCTTCTGTCACCTTCTTTGTGTAGTTAAGAACCTTCTTGAAGCCACTAAGCTGCAAGAACATAGCATACAGAAGGAAAAATGTTAACACGAGTAAAGTATTTTATATCCAACCCACACGACAGAGATTTGTTACTGTAGAAGGGACAACTGACATCATGGGCCCCTATGTTAGTATACCTATGCAACAGACAGATCAAAAATAAAAACAAAGGAGTCATCAGGACATACATTTTGGAGATCGCTCAATGATTTCCACTGACAATGTAAGTGCGATTGGCCCTTCCATTTTATTAGGAATTCCATTTCATTCCAATCTGTCTCAGTATCAAATAATTGGCTTGATAGAACGGGAACTGTTACTTTGTTATTCGTCCGAGCATCTTCACCCTTGCCCTTCGGCTGATGCCAGAGCACTTTTTCAATAACATCACCATCCTCCTCTTCATTGTCATCCTAACAAACATATATCAGAAAGAAAGGAATCAACAGGGAATAAAAGTCCATTAAAAACTGGATATGGCTTCTATATATCTTTGCATTCACTCTAGATCAAGTAGTTGGAATAAGCAGCTGCTTTAGGTCATATAATTGTAGTTAATTAGATCAAAGAGCATAAATTCTTCAGATGCAGCACACCAAGAGGGATATAAGTTAAATCTACCCTGTTTCCATCAAAAAAAATATAAAAAAATAAAAATCTGATACGATAAAATTGCAGATAATTTAGACCACACTGGAAAAGGCTCATGACACTACTGCCAGCTTCTATTCAAATGTACCAGACTACTGCAGGCAAACATAGCATGATGAAGGATGAAAATTTGTATAGCCTTGAACAGTACCAAGATATCATACCTTTTGGTTTTTTTGACTTCTCCCATCATCTATATCTTCACTGTCTTCACTCTCCACATAAGAGACTTTACGAACTGATCTGGTGGAGCTCCGAACTTCACTACTCTGTCCTATATTATTGGTAGACCTTCCATTGTTTGGCCGGAGAGTAGTGCCTCTTCTGGGCATACTTTTAAAACATTCGTCATTGTCATTGTCATTGTCATTGTCACTGTCAGAGTCCTCCTCTGAAAAGTTCTCTTGATATGATGTTTTCTTCTTTTGTCGACTAGAAGCGTGGAGTGATTTACGTCCAAGTCCAGAATTTATTTTTCGGAAACCTTTGCCCTGTTGCCTAACCCTAATCTTAGGCTTTTTTGTGTCAAAATCATCCTCGAAATCGGAAGGATTGATATCATCATCACTCTCAGGGTCTTCTTCAGAATCGTCCCAAGCTTGATCATGCTAAAATCAAACAACCACTCAGTTGGAAGAAATACCATTAAAACTATAACAAGTTACAAGCTGAAACAGAACATGTTGACTGCAATGGAGTTTCATCTTTTGGAATAGTTGAGAAAAAGGATTAGAAAGCATCTATAAATATATTGTTTGATTTTAGCTTCATTGTAAAGAATCTGTACCCCAACGCAAGAATTGATAGAAAACAAACCTTCTTCCTTGCATCAGTACCAGGAACAACATCATAGGGCTCAAAGTCAGCATCCTCAGGGTCATCCTCTGATGAGAAATCAGACCACATTGTTACTGAAGCTCAAACCAAGTTGTGTAAAAAGTATTTAGAGAAAAAAAGAAAAAGAAAAAAAAGAATTAACACAAGTTCTACTACTGTGTAGTATAAACAATGGGGTCAATCTATTTAGGTATAAAAGTTATTACAAGAGTTTACCATCTTCCTCCTCTTCATAGTCCATATCAGCATCACCATTTTGCTCATGACTTCTACCATCACCATAGTGAATGTTTTTGTGAATTGCTCTTGAGGCCCTTGACTTGCTATGGATAGCAGATCCTATCTTTGGCAGTGTTCTGGAATTAATAGGATCGCCATACCCTTTGTATTGCACATGATCGCTTTGATTATCTTCATCTTGTTCGTAATATTCATCAGACAACATTTCATCTGCCGGAACATCAGCTTGACCACTGGGACGCTTGTTCATGGCTTTATCCTCCTCAATTTCATTCTCAGAATCCAATTTTTGGGTATGATCATTTGAGATATTATCTTCAGAGTGATCTGCGTCTCTGTAACCAGATAGTGAATCTTTGGCAGAATCAGATCCCTCTCTCTGTTCCATTGGCTGACAGTCTTTCCAAAAAGTGGAACCCCACTTCCCAGATACAGCCATTCTCCTTCCTGGAGGCTGCTGGTAATGAGAATCCGTAGGACCAGGTACATTAGCAGTTGTTGTCTGATTTTGCTGCCTAATACTACATCCTGGTTCAGCATCACTTTGGTACTGTACATCCAAGTTCATGTCAAAGCCTCTTTCGTTATAGGCACCATCCATATCTTCATTCAAAGGTGAAGTCTGGAAAGGCGCAGCACTTTGGCGTTGCTCATTTTCATCCAGAACATTATGTGAGACAGCATCATTAGAGTAGTTCCTAAAGAAAGCCATATTATCACATGAAGGCAGGAGAGGACGACAGCCACGGGCACAGTCAGGCTAAGAAAAAAGAGAAGAGAAGTGAGTCATAAGCTGCATACAAAATATCGTGATAAAGAGCACTTGATTAGGAAAATAAGAGTAGCGACATATCCATCAATTCCTTTAGATCCCGGATGCTACTCACGTAATCAAAGGAAGGGATCCTAAAGCCCTCAAAAACACGCAAAATGAAACCTAGAATCGGATTTCGGAATACAGAGATTCAGGCACAATCATATATAAGAGGTTAGAGAGGAGAAGTCGGGAAACAACGGGGCAAGTAACGGCGTGAGTGGCGCCTTACCGGATAATCAAACAGGAAAAGAGTCTATTCGTAACGTTTCTGGGACTCAGAGAAAAAACGGTTGCTCGTGATTGTAGATCGTAATTCAGAGGTCGGCGAGGTTCACGGTGGTGAGAAAAGACGATCAGCGAGGGTGGGAGTTTGGGATGGATCGTCGGCTGCGAGAGAGGAGGTGGTGAGAGAAAGAGAGAGATATGAACGATAAACTTTTTTTTATTTTTGCTGACTGTGGTGCTTATTTGTTTTGCATTTTACAAACCCTCTCTAATCATCCTTTTTATCGACTACTCTTTTCTCTCTTATTTTTCTCGCGATATTACTTTAGGGTTAGGGTTGACCCATTACCAAATTACCTGTTCATTCTGATTTTGGACACAGCAATTGTGAGCCTAAACTAGTTTCAACTCACAACAAAACTTATACCAATCAAAACCATCTTAGGATGTCATCAATACAAAGAATCATTGATTATCAGCCCCTTAAACTTTGGCTCATAGGGTATCTTTGTTGGATCCGTCCATTTCGAATAAATTCAATATAAAACTGTTTTTTTTTTTTTTAACGTCTGATTTATTTTATTAATCATAATAGTCAGAGTTGAGCAACAGACTTATACAACGAGAAATCAAATTAAAAGACATAAAAGAAGTTTGCATTGTAATAGCTTGTTTTCCTAAGAAATTTGCCACCATGTCGTTTAATCGACTTGTCCATTGGATTGTCACTTCCCCCAAGTCTTTGTTGCCATTGTGCAATATCACGAATCCAATTGTAAACTTGAAAGTTTATCTCTTCATGATTAAGTAGTTTTGCCACCATGTGATGATCTCCTTCAAATACCAAGTTTCGATGACCATGACACCAACCATACTGCATTGCTAATAGTAACGCTTGCAGGGCTTCCAAAACTGATTGGACCGTTTTCCCCTTACTCTGTCCAACCTTAACAAAGCGTCCTTGAGCATTCCGAAAAACCCAACATGCTGTTGATGTGCCGGTAATAGGATTGTAGCTACAATTATTTATTTTATTTTATTTTCTAACACTCGAATTTATTAAAAGATCAAACAAAGTACAAAAAGAAAAGTTCGGGGGAATATATGTATTTGACTCGATTGATCTTTTTTTTTAGAGCGGCCAAAAAAAAAAAAAAAATCAATCGAGTCAAATGACTCGATTGATCTAAAACGAAAAGAATGTGTTTCTTTATACCCAAACTTTTAAAATTCGACTTATACATATCTAACGGAAAATTTTTTGTTAGCAACTTATTTTGAACCATCAACCTTCAACTAAAACAAGTAGTCTCAAACCAACACGCCACATGCATACTTCTCATCTAGTCTTGTTTTTTTTTTTTTTTCTATTTAAATTTCATTATGTTTTGTAGGAGTATTTTTTGGATTCAACATTGTTTTTCATGACATATTTTTAAAAAACCTCTGTAAATAAATCTATTGTATAAAAGTAACTCATGGAGGTTCAAGGAGGCTGCCACCTCAGCTTTTTTTCTCCTTCTCTGGACATGCCACGTGACACTTCTTAACTTTTCCTCTGATTAGACCATAATTTTTAAAACCATAATTTTTAAAATCAAATCATTCACTTAAAGTTTAAACGAAAACGAAAGCCCATCAATATGATATTAACTTACAAAAACGATATGAGCTTTATCAATTAAGTACAGAGGACAGATACTACTTCAATACAACACCTAAACAGAAAAAAGTTTGACTCATAAACGTGGCCCATATATGAATACATTCAAAGCTTATATGAATAATTAATAACTAAATGGGCCAGATCATGCTTGCTATGTGATTTGAGTCCAAGTTTATATCCATAGCCCACCGCAAGAGTATCTTCTTCTTCTACACAACACAGTTGATGCTACAGCTTCTTCACTCCTCTGTCGCTTTACCTTTTGATCGGTGCAGATCTCCAAGCTTCTTTCCATTCACAAACCGTTACACATCTCAGTAGACAATAATTGCCCACTACATCTCATCAAACCCACCTGCATAAATGGCCACTCCCCCTTAAATGATTACCCACATCCAGGCTCCTTATATAAATGTTGATGCAACATCAAAAATCCATACCATATCGAAGATTCATCAAGAAATGGTTCATGTCAAATCAAGCCAAAATTAAAAATAAGATTTTAGAAAATCAAATAATGGATATATCAAGAAATATATCAAGAAGATGTCTAGATACAAAGAATCAATCAAACTAAAGGTTGATTCCTACAAATCCTACATATTTATTGTTGATTGATTTTTTGTAATTAATTAGATTGATTTTCACATTTATGTTAATTTATTTGTACTTGTAAATGGAGCATATATAAGCTCACATCTCCTTTCATTGTAAACATATACACACATATTTTTAGAATTGAAAGAGAGTTTTCTCTAAAGCTTCGGCTTTGTTTTGTTTATCTAAGTTAGGTGGATTCTTACTTAGTAAACGTTTGAATCTATGTCTTTTGTGTGGAATCACTAAAGACTTGATAATGATCTTATCACAAAGGCTTTCACACCTTTGAGTGGCGATCTTCGATCCACCCTACTATCCATCTCACCCACTCGATTCTTCAAAGAGAGCCCCTCGGCAAGTTGAAGAGTCTTCATCTATTCCACTGCGTTTCACCATCCATCCACTTGAATCTCTAGAGACTGCCCTCCGGCCAGCTATAGATTCACGATTCACCATGCTTCCCATCAATCTATCATTCTAAACCTCGGTCTCAATCTTATATCAAATGTGCCATCTCCTTCCCTTCCACCATATTCACATCCTTGCAAACATGACGCTCCAACCTCCTCCACAATCTTTGGTGCCTAAAACGTTTGATGACCTACATGGAGATTTTTGCAAAGATGAGATATTGGTGAGGCTTATTCACTTTTGAGAGGCCCAAAATTTCAAGCATGGAAATATTCTCATGGGCGTGGCGCTACTTCTCATCGACACCAAGGTACTGTAAATTTTTGCAACTTCAATCTACAAAACTGGATTTGTGTTTTGTTCTGATGCTTTGTTTGTAGATTAGTTCTTCTGTATAGTTTAGAGACAATTCCATGTTCTGATTAGTATACATGTGCAAATCTTATTACTTGAACTAACAAAATTTCTGTTGTGTTATTCTGATGCTTTGATTGTAGATTACCTCTTTCGTATAATTCGGAAACGATTTTGTGTTCTCATTAGTTTACCTATTCAAATCGTATTACGTGAACCAAAAAAGTCAGTGAGTCCCTCATAGGTTGCTAAATCAGGTTTCATACATAGTTTCAAAATCTCATCATAACATCTCATACCTCTTTTCATCTCCTTCATATGACACAACCCTTGAATCATCATCGTAAAACTCTTGATGTTCACTGAAAACCATTGATTTGTGGGAGAATTTGTAATATATTTGTCAAATTTGTATCAGTGCCTCATATGAATTACGATTCACTGATATGGCGTTCTCATTTGTGTTTTTACAGTCAACAATGATGCAGGGGTTCATTTCAGTGAGCCGTCTATTCTGATACGAAGATAATCTCAAGACAAACGCAATCTACAAGCTAAAGAAGTTCGCGCTTGTTGATTCAAAGCCAATTTACAGAGTCTCGGACCACAAATATGGTCTCACCTTCACTAACCAAACGGGAGCGCGTAGCCGAGGGAGCCCATCGAATTGACATCCAGCAGTTTCGGCTCTGCAAGTTTAACAATTTTTCCGCCATAGTTGACAAACACACTAAACTGTTTGGTGAGCTACATTCTAACCGATGAATTCGTTATAACTTTAAGACTAAAATGGTTTGCATGTTGTTATTGCAGATATCATTGACCGTCTAACAGTTGTGACTGGTAACAACATAGAAGGTGGTACTTCAATGTGTGTAGTCCCAAAAAACAGAAGATCCTCAATCAAAAGACAGGATGTTCCTCCACCTCCTTATGGAAGAGTAAGCCTTTCGTATCTCACCTAATTTTATCCAAACTCTGATGTTAAAAATACATTGTTTATGTGGATGAGGTGCTTATGTGTTTTAGGACAACAGTCTGCTTATATTCATCATAATTTCATACAGACTCTGAGGTTAAAAATACATTACTAAGCTAATCCGTTTTTTTAACCTGCTTTCATGTATGCATCCAAACTCAACACACATAATGAGGAGACGATGCGTGTCTTCCTTTAAGATGAAATTGTTGAGGCATTCCGCACTAGATGGAATGCAAACCAAACCAAACCTACGGTCCTCCTTCTCACCACAATTAACCCGAAATTCTATGGAGGTATTTCTCCTCCCCATCATTCCTCTCTTTTTACAGCAATCACGTCGAACCCTAAAGATTAACATCTCAACACTACGTAGGTGTTGTGACCCTGAGCTCTGTGTCTTCCTCTTGCCTCTTCTTTGATAATGACGTTGTTGAGACAGAAAAGTTCCTCGCCATGTATAGAACGAGTAACTTTTTATCGCAGAACTTAAAATGCATCATCTTATATAGCATAAGTTACTCACCTTTAAACGCATGTTAGGTGGAGATGGCGAACTTCCCACCACTGTTGCAAGCTCTTCCTCTGCGATTACAAAATTGGAGACCGTTACCCTTAATGAGATACAAACGTTCCTCCAAGATGAGGATCCCCAGAAAGCTAGCTTTGTTTGCATTGCGACCGTTGTTGATGTTTTAAAAGATAACGGGTGGAACTACGTCTCTTGCACAGGCTGTAAGACAAAGATTTCGAGGACAGAAACATCGCTATTCTCCACAAAGTGTAAGAAGACAATCACAGTTGGCCTCCTGAGGTGGGTTTGTGAGAATACTTGATATGGTTAAATGCAAACTACTGTCATTACTTAGGTAATCACAACAATTTCATGTGTGTGTAGGTACCGTTACGAGATCGCTGTACGGGACAACATAGGTGTGGCTACCTTTGCCATCCTCGATGATGAGGGCGCCAAGATTGCTAGGTGGAGTGCTCCGGAGGCTTTTCATGAGCTGAAAGAGGTATACTCGGGCTCAACCTATATTTACCTTCTTTTGATTACTTCATTAGAGGTTATTATTTTTTTCATTAATCTGATTGTTTGTTGAATTTGATTGATCCTTTTGACAAAGATTTGATTTTTACATATTTTGAGGTTTTATAACATTTTGAGATGTTTGTAAGCCAATTCTTGGGTTATTGTTGATAGTGGTTTATGATGATTATGGATTAAGTAAGTTTCTTTCATTGTTTTGGAGTTCTATGGAAATAACACTGAAGAACGGTTTGTTTTTTATATTCATTTCTCTGATTGTTTTGTGTCTTGGGGTTGTTGAATTTGATTGACCCTTTGAATAAGATTTGATTTGTACATACCAAGAGTCAAAATTTTGATGGATATCTGTATATGTTTTAGTTTAGGATGGTCGTTGATTAACAAAATTATCTTTCATTGTTTTTTGGTTTCCTTAAGGACTTTGGTGGAATTGACACTGAAGGTTTGTCAATTTTAGAGTTGTCCCGTATTAGCGAAGGAAACGGGTGACCAGCTTTGATAGAGAGTCTTTTTTTAATAGGGAGTGTTGTCGTGATGGAACAAGTTTCTTCTTTTACTTTAGTTGGTAATCGAATTGTAGTGTTAGGTATCTCGAAGTTATACTAAGATCTTTAAGTTTGCTTCAATCACTTATTAACATCGATACCAAGAGGGGAGCGAAGACCCGCACGCTACAGTGCCAGACTGTCTCTTCGATATAGTTAGTCATATGTGCATGTTCCAGGTTTCAATTAAAGAGTATAATTTCACTGCCTCCCGCCAAACCATCACTGTGTCCAGTATACTTGAATATGACTACGAGGAGGAAGAAGAATGCATTGGTTAGGATTCTGAAGGAGACAACAATGCAGATAAGGAAGCTTTGGAAACAAAGATCTCCTCTGCTTCTATGGAATCCAAAGAGAAGGAGATAGCAAAATCAAGAGGAAATGCATGAGAAGATAAGGATAGTGGAAAAGAGAAAAATGGGCCCATTACGAGAGAATCAGGGGCCTCAGACTCGTACGATCCTGCGGAGAAAAGGAAGAATAAGCGCCCACGTCGCAACAACTGAGACCAAACATCAGTACTGCCATCTAAAGATGATGGAGTCAAGGAAATACGATTCACAACTATGACTCATCAACAAAAGATTCAAGACAAGCCAACATTTTCAAAGTGTTCTAGAAGATTATCAAATCATGGATATATCAAAAAGGTATTTCGATACAAAGAACCATTCGACATAAATGATGATTGCTCAAAATCCTCCATATTTATTCTTGATTGATTTTTGTAATTAATTAGATTGATTTTCACATTTATGTTGATTTATTTGATTATTTGTAAATTGAGTCTATATAAGCTCACTTCTGATTTCACTGTAAACACACAAATATCTTTGGAATTGAAAGAGAGTTTTCTCTAAAGCTTCGGCTTTGTTTTGTTTATATAAGTTATGTGGATTACTACTTAGTAAACGTTTGAATTTATGTCTTTTGTGTGGAATCATTAAAGACTAGATTTTAATCTTATCACAAAGGCTTTCACACCTTTGAGTGGTGATCTTCGATCCATCATCAAACCCCCATACCCGAGTTCAAGTGAAAGAGATATTAGCCAGCACTTCTACTCTCCATCGCTTCCATTGCCTTGTGTTGTAGACTCTCCTCCGAGTTTTACACCATTTTGGTATCGGAGCCAAAGTTCCTATCAAGGTACTTTTGTTCTTTATCCTTTGTTTTTTTTTTTATGTTATAACAGTTTTTTTTTTTTAAAAAATTCTCTTATTTATTTATGTTCTCTTAAAAAAAAAATTTATCTATTTTCTATAGTAAGTTCATTTTATCTTTTTAAAAAAAAAGTTATATGATTTTGGGGACAAAACCTTTTAAAGAGGGTGAGAATGATGGAGTCACAGAAATACGATTCACAACTATGGCTCATCAACAAAAGATTCAAGACAAGCCAACATTTTCAATGTGTTCTAGAAGATTATCAAATCATGGATATATCAAGAATGTGTCTCGATACAAAGAACCATTCGACATAAATGATGATTGCTCAAAATCCTCCATATTTATTCTTGATTGATTTTTGTAATTAATTAGATTGATTTTCACATTTATGTTGATTTATTTGATTATTTGTAAATTGAGTCTATATAAGCTCACTTCTCATTTCATTGTAAACACACACATCTTTTTGGAATTGAAATAGAGTTTTCTCTAAAGTTTCGGCTTTTTTTATTTATCTAAGTTATGTGGATTCCTACTTAGTAAACGTTTGAATATATGTCATTTGTGTGGAATCATTAAAAATTAGGTTTTAATCTTATCACAAAGGCTTTCACACCTTTGAGTGGCGATCTTTGATCCATCATCAAACTCCCATACCCGAGTTCAAGTGAAAGAGCTATTAGCCATCACTTATACTCTCCATCGCAATCTATCATCAAACCCCTAGATCCGAGTTCAAGTGAAAGAGCTATTAGCCAGCACTTCTACTCTCCATCGCTTCCATTGCCTTGTGTTGTAGACTGTCCTCCGAGTCTTACACCAAAAGATTCCCAAGATTTTATTTACAATTCCCTTTCCTGTCTCTCTATCTTTCAAACTTTTAAGGCTATGTTCAAGTTAAGTCTCTCTGTTAATGGTACCAAGACGTTACGATTTCAATATTCGTTTCTCTCTACTGTCTTACGTGGCATTAAGGCCTGGTAAAATTGCAACAACTCTACGGTACCTTCAAAACACCACAAGGTTTCATATGCTTCCTCATGACAACATCGGTTAAGCTAAACAATAAAAAAGACTCATCTGCATCAATTAGTTATGTGCACCAAGCTTCATAAATTTTAGATACATATAGACCAACATTCTATTCACCAAATAATTATTTACTGTTTAACCAGGAGACATCACTTCCATACGATTTTATATCTTATACGCAAAGGAGATGGAGAATGATGGTGATGCTCATAACCCGATTTTCTATTTCCTTGATCTATGGCAATGGTTGATTGTTTACAAAGCCCATAATCTTGATTTCGCCCTTGGCGCATTAGTAATGTGTTTTGGCCCATAACTCTTTTAGCTTCTCTTGGCCATGTCCCTAATCTTGAAAGACGTTTCTCCAAGAGTATGTGATTGAAATTAAAATTTCAATAATCACCTTTGCTACCTCTCTTGGTTTTGAAACCGGATGAATGAGATGATAAAACTAAGCTTATGATTCTGATGTTACATTGTTTTGGTATATTTAATGTGAATTTTGCTTTATCTAATCAGTAGTAATATTTCATGGTTTAAAACCGTAGGTGTCTAAAAAAAAACTGTTTGTCTCCATGGAAAGCTTTACAAATATTGAAACAGCTGATTTATAATCATCTCTTTTAAGCAAATATATAATCAACAAAACTCTGACCCACGAAATGTCATGGAATCACCAAAAGGAGGAAAGAGAAAATGAGAATCCCACGACTCCGTTGCATACAGAGGTAAATCTATGCAATTAATAAATATTTTTTATTATATGAGTAAAAGCAATACCCACTTACAACTTGGAGCTTGCTATAATGTGATGAGACAGGCGGAGCGCATGTCAAACGCCTACAAACCAACATTGCAGAAACGATTACCACTAGAACCATATGTTACCATTGTAAGTTAATTATGTGAACAAGACCCTGAGACATAGGTACTTTCCCAAAACGGTTTTCCAAAATACTGATGCTTACTATAATGTGTTTCCTAGGTGGAAGTGATGGATGCTCGGGATACGGTAAAACCAAGATTCCAATAAGACTTTTGATCGTTCTAGCTAAAATTAAGTTTGCGTAAATTACATCGCCCCTGCAATTCATTTCTTCGATTTCTTGGACATATGCAGTTCGCCAAAAAACGGCTCGCATAATGAGAAAAGCAATCATGCTATCCCAATCATGGCGATTACGAGGCAGACGATTAAATCTTCGACAATGAGGGTCCTTCTCGGCATCAGACTAGATTCTGAACGAGCCAGCACCTGCAGTTATGCAACCTACAAGCAGTCGGAGAAAAGATTAGAGTCGAACATGTTTATACGGACTGTAACAAATCATAGAATCTCAAGTTTGATAATTTCTTTCCACCCGTTGATGTCCCTCTTTCCATACTATAATTTTATTCAAGCAGCTTGCTTACGCAAGCCCATAAACAGACCCCCTCAAAGAAATACAAATTATTTTGATTGTGAGTTACCATTTTCATCGATATCTCCTACATTATTTGAAAACCATATTCTCTGTTCTATCTAACAAAATAAATACTCGTGCAAAATCAGGAGGATGCGACATATGCTCGGAGTATGGTAACGTGAAATCTGTTTAGTGCAACCATATTAAACGTCTTTTTTGACAAGAACCAACAAAGGAGACTCACTTTGCCCCTACCTCCACATGATTTGGCTTGCAGTTAGGAGGAAAAATGCACAAGCCCTAAGAAGAGCCATCATCTTATAAAAAAGATCAGCAAAAATAAAAAAGGTTAATTACGAACAAATTGAGTTGTTGCATACCACTGTTTGTACAACAGTTTTAACATATCTAACTTCGAAAATTACAGGAGAGTCATCTACAAGCTCGCATGTACCATCAAAACAGGAAAGGAAAAAGCTTAGAGGTTAGCATATGTCTATCCCAATTAATTTAACATCACAACTCGTGGCTAACATTACTTTTCAAACTCTACAGAAACGATGGCTAAAGAAAACCCGATTGTAAAGTGTCCACACTGCAAAGCTTTGGTATGGTATTCTAAGAGAACATATTATGACATACGAACAGGGGACCCTACGTTCACAATATGTTCCTAGCAAGGCCGAGTCAAACTTCCACCAATTTGAGAGATGTCGCCTTATCTTAAATAACTTCACAACAACAACTCCACATTTTGTATAAATATACGAGTCTACAACTCCCTATTTGCATTCACGTCAATAAGAGCAAACATAGATCACAATGTGTCCTCGGGGAATGGCCCGCCTGGTTTCAGGATTCATGGTCAGCTTTTTCACCGCATGGGATCCCTCATACCCAAGCCCGGTTCCCCGCCTAAATTCCTACATATGTGGATTGTAGACACCGAGAATGAGGTCTCGAACCGAATCAAAACTATTTCAAGAAGAGAGTCGGAAGAACTAGAGGAGGACATAGTGCAAGGTTTGATTGAAATGCTAGATGAAATCAACTGCCTTTCCAAGATTTTCCATAAGGCCCCAGATCGATACAAAGCAAATGACCTCCAAGAAGTTAGCATAAGATTGATCATCAAGAAGAAGAAAGGTAAACAATATGATCACCCACAAATCAACGAAGCCGCAGGCTTGATTATAGGTGATTTGGACCCAAATATCGGGTACCGAGATGTTGTCTGAGTGTTGCAGTCAAACCACTCACAAGAGATAAGGGATGACCATCCTTTGTTTATGAGCTTACAATACCCATTGTTGTTCCCTCGTGGGGAATATGGATTCCACAATGAGATTCCTGGAGAGAAGAAAAAGACTTTTATCAGTAATAGGGATTTTTATGCATACCAAGTACAAACTAGGCTTGATGAAGGCATGGAAATTATAATGGGAGGGCGATTACTTCTGTAGTATGTTGTAGATGCATACACATGTATAGAACAAGACAGGCTTCGATGGGCAAGAGACAACCAAGCACAGCTAAGAGCAGATCTCTACAGCAACATCTTCGATGTAGTTGAAAAAGGAGACACAGATGCCCAAAAACTTGGGAAGAGATTTATATTGCCAGCCAGTTTTAGTGGCGGACCTAGATACATGATAGAGAAATATCACGATGCAATGGCAATCTGTCGAGAATATGGTAACCCCAATCTTTTCATCACAATGTTCGCAAATCCTAATTATAAAGAGATCAAAGATCATCTAGCAACATATGGGGCAGCAACGGAGAACGACCGACCAGATATCCAATGTCGTGTTTTTACGATGAAACTCGACGAGCTACTCAAAGACCTCGAGGAAGGAACATTATTTCCACCATATATTGCTGGTACACTCTCTCACAAATGCTTTACAACAATATAGATGTACATATATAGTAAACTCGAATCAGAATTTTGAATTACCTATAGAAAGTGATTTGCCTAACGAAAAAGCTTTCAATCTATGTCCAATATCTCTTTCCTTTCCAATTTTTTAACAGACTCCCTTTTCCAAGATAGAAGTATGTTTTTTGGAAATACCGCTGCAAAATGAAAAAAATTGTTTTTTTTATGAAAGTGCACATTTAATTAATATATACTGGTATATTATATTATCAAAAGAAATAATGAAATTCCTTCACTTCATATACAAAATTTAGCGATAATAATAGTTCATCCAAGAAAAAAGATACTTAGTGTACCGAAAGACGATAGCTAAAATCGATCCATACTTAAAAAGCATCCCTTTAAAATTCTAACCAATCAAACTCAAATGGCTTGTTTTGAGTAAAGCTTCTCTATTATATTATTAAGATTAAGTACTTTTTTGCATATAATCTTTGTTTTATTCTCAATATATGTATATAAATTATTATAATACAGAATTATAATTCAGCGATTCTGTATCTACACAAAATCTCAACTTTTTTTAAAAAATAATATATATTTTTTTAATTAGATAGTGACTTAATCATATTATTTAATTACTTCTTCCAATAACTTTTAATTTATAAATATAATCGATATTCCTATTAAAAAATTTATGAGGGGTTATACGAATTCGCAAAATTCAACTCTCTTTCAATTCCAAAAATGTGTGTATAAAGAAATGAGAAGTGAGCTTATATAGGCTCAATTTACAAGTAATCAAATAAATCAAAATAAATGTGAAAATCAAACTAATTAATTACAAAAATCAATCAATAATAAATTTGAAGGATTTTGACCAATCATCATTTATGTCGAATGGTTCTTTGTATCTATACACCTTCTTGATATATCCATGATTTGATCTTCTAGAATGTTCTTTTGAATTTTGGTTTGATTTGACATGAACCATTTCTTGATAAATCTTCGATATGGTATGGATTTTTAATGTTGCGCCATTAGATGGTGTAAGATCCTGGAAGGGATGTTAACAACAAAATTGATTGAGAAAGTAGTGGTGAACAAACTAGTTGGTCTTCGCTCTCTCTAGTGAGTTCTGGTATAGGGGAAGTGATGCAGATATATTTAGAATATATCTAAATATCATATTATTTACTTAATTATTATT
>OVAF01001040.1:0-26953 GCA_900406245.1 Odontarrhena argentea
ATTATAGACACAGCCACCATATCACGAAAAACAGCATGATTGTACGTTCTAGACTGATATTTTCCTTGTGCATTCATCATCTGTTGCCTAATGTCAACATTCCTCGGTTTTAACAGACACTTCGTTATATGCCTATTGTAAGATTGTGTGCCATTCTTGTGTGAATTGTAAGCATAATCTTTCTTACAGTGAATGCATTCTGCCCTCTGTACGTTTTTGCCATCTATGACCTTTGTAACCACCTTAAAGTCCAGCCACGCTTTTGAATACGTCCTCGGCTGTTTAGGTTCAGCTGAATTATCATTCTGTGTCCCATCTTCAGTACCATCATCATCATCAATATGATCACCATCGTCATCTTCATCTTCATCTTCATCTTCATCTTCATCTTCCAAGTCACCCGATAACATCCTNCATCATCATCATCATCAATACCATCATCATCATCAATATGATCACCATCGTCATCTTCATCTTCATCTTCATCTTCATCTTCCAAGTCACCCGATAACATCCTTCTCCTTTTTCTATTTGGTGTGATGAAATCACCATCATCTCTCTCCATCTGTGCTCTAGCATTTAGTCTAGCAGCTAATAACTCAGACTCCTCGTCTAGAGTGTTGAGATTGTAAGAACTTCCTGGATCCTATTGAAAAATAAGTGCACAAAATCGTTTAGATCATTAGATGTGTGTGTTAAAACAGAGATTAAAGACAGGATAAAATTTACATGAAAAATCTTTCTCTCGAAACAAAGAATTGAGAACTTACCATGGAAACTTTGTTCACCTTGATTGAGAATGAAACCAAGCTTTTTCTCTGTGTTTAGTCGCAGACTCGCAGAGTGTTCTGAGAAATGAGAATTGATAACCGTCTGTTCATATACCTTGTGTCGTGTGAAACATTATTAGGGTTAACATTAGTAGGGTTTCTAACTTTGTGTGTTTTAAAGAAGGAAACCCTCTGTCTGTCTTAGAAACTTAACAAAAAACTTTTAACAGAGACTATATGCGGACATGCCCGCAAGACCGCGGATTGTTTGCGGTTTAGACCGCCAAAGACCGCAGACCATATGGTCCGGCCCGCAACGCCCGCAAATTTGCGGTCTCCGAAATGGAAGGCCCAACCCGCTCCGTCTAGGGTCCATATGGGCTCGGCCCGCGGGCTTAAGGCCCGCTTGACACCCCTAGTCTGAGTTGAATGTAACAAATGTGGTTCCATTAGGAAGGAGACTGTTAATATATAGACATAGAAATTAGCTTTTTTTTTTTTTTTTTTTGGTCAAAGACATAGAAATTAGCTTGTATAAAAATATAATTAGTGTTTAGTATTGGAGAAAATATTGTCTTATCTTACATTCTTTTGTCTATCTTGCATCTCTGACATTTAATTCTAATTTTTTTTATAATTGATTCATTGATGTCAAATCAGACACTGTTCTCAACAAAATATTTTTATATTTTAAAAACATAATAGAAACAAAAAGGGAATAATAACGGGTAAGCCATTTTCAAAAAAAAAAAATAACGGGTAAGCAACGTTTAAATTATGCATCAAGCCAAGAAGATTTTGTTTACTTGCACGTTTCCGCAAAAAGTTTTATAAGTCTCGTCCCTTCCACCCATTGGCACATAATATCACGTCTTTGGCTTTTCAACTTGTTTGAGTTTTTTTCCTAAAAAAAAAAAGAATATTATCATCTATTCTTAAGTTGTTACAACTGTTGAAATGCGGAATGATTTAGTCTACCAATAGTGACCATGGTTTGTGGTAAATAATTAGATAAGAGTTACTGTTTAAATAGTAAATATGTATATTGTGAAATGAGAGTAGTTTGTTTATAACAACGTAAATATGTGTAATTCATGATAAAACGTGAATGGTAACATAAAAATAAAATATTTCAACTATATTCAAAACTGTAAACTTGTAGTTTCCATCTAATAATCTTAAGATGCAGGTCCTTGACTCGATAATTAGACATGGTCTTCTTACATATCATATATGCGCATATGTCCACAACGGATGCACGTTTCCGTGCACTATACTGTCAGAGCAGCTTGACCATTAAATAGTTAGACAGTTAAAATTTTAATTTAATCACGTACATACAATTCAAGATATTGGGTGTATGACTCTTGCTCTTATATAATGTATTAAATTTTACATACAGATTTGTCTAAACGGAATAATTTGGGAATGTTGAAAAATTTAATTAATAAAAAGAGTGGATCAGTCTCACCAATTTTCCTTTACAAAATAAATCGCATTGATTAAAAGTGTATCTTACCATAGTCAGATACAACAGCAACATTTTGTTATTTGTGATGCGTAGTCATGTAACGAGTACTAGTCTGCTCAGGGCATCAACAATGATCTAATACATGACTATGAATCTCAATTAAAATTGTGTCCGTAATCTTACCAATATATAACTGACACATTGACTTAATCTGTTAGGGATCAATTTTTTCTTTTTCATTTTTCCTTTGTTTTTTAATTTGAGTCGGATTTCACTTTCTTTAATTGATTTCAAACTGATATGTATTTTACATTAGATGCCAATATTGATTGGTTTAACAAAAATAACGTTTGCTGTGTATATATATTGTAATTTAGTGTATGTCAGAATTGGTTAGTTATTTAAAATGTAGTTATATTTTCTGTTTGCTAATCAAATGAAGTTAGAATTGCATTTCTTAGCTGATAAAATCTTGTTTTTTCTGCTTAATATAAAAAATTTAAGTTGGGAAAGACTTCTTTGCTTAACTTATCAACTCCGGTCTCAATCTTGATTTTGGATTAACACATACTACCTAGTGACATTAATGAAGCTTCTTTGAAACACAAAAAAAACGGTGGAGAGTGCAAATTGACAAAAGATAGTCGGCGATTTTAGAAAGAAACAAAAATAGAAGGGGTGAAGAAATTGCTTCACATAAGTTTTTTTTCAAAATTTGAAAATGAGCTAAAGAGAGAATCGAAGCACTATTTCCCTTTCTCGTCGTCGTGTCATCGTTTTTTTTGTTTGTTTTCTGAGATTCCTGAATAATTCCCCTTTCGATACCCCAAAATCCTTTCCTTCTTCCTTCCTCGATCTCTACTTCATCGGATTCGAAAGCCCTAGGTTGCAATCATGCCCATGGAGAACGACAACGGCCACGTTACCAACGTCGTCGTCACCGCCGAGCAAGCCACCAAGGTTAACGAGACTGATGTACGGTTGCCGGAGAATCGGCAGGGCGGCGTCGTCTCTGACGCCGGAAGTGGAAGCGAGAAAGGAGAGGAGGGTGGGGATACGGCAGGGACGGTGGCGGTCGAAGAGAACGGATCGAATTCGGTGGGAGAGCTACCTCCCCGATCTTCTTCTGGTAGAGTTCCGTTTACTAATCTGAGTCAAATTGATGCGGATCTTGCTCTTGCTCGTACGCTTCAAGAACAGGTGCTTCTTTTCTTTCTGCGTTTTTAGGGCTTTATTTCGCTGCTGATTGGATTTGGAATTTGGAATTATCCAAGGATTAATGTGGAATTGGGTATTGAGTATTGTTGTTTTGTATGTGTGCTTGTCGGTTTCGGGTTTCAGGAGCGGGCGTATATGATGCTGACCATGAACAGTGAGATGAGTGACTATGGGAGCTGGGAAACTGGAAGCTATGTATACGACGAGGATGAGTTTGATGACCCAGAGAATGAGGATGATGATGACGATGAAGACGAATATGAAACAGATGAGGATCCTCAGGAAGATGCAGCCGATGTGCATGCCAATGAAGATGATCAAGAAGATGACGGCAGAAACTCTGACACTCAAGAAGTTGCTTATTCAGATGATGAAGCATATGCTAGAGCCCTTCAGGAAGCTGAAGAAAGGGAAATGGCAGCTAGATTGTCTGCCTTAACCGGGTTAGCTGATCGTGAGTACACTTGTATCTATCAACCAAGTTCCCTTTGATTGCTGCTACATGATGGGTTTTAGATTATGCTAACTGTTATTCGTTGCAGGGGTCGAAGATGTAGACGATGATAGTCATACTTCCCAGGTAGGCTTCTTATTTATATGTACTATTTTTCCCCAGTATGTGAAAAGAACTAGTTTCCAAACCCTTTTTTTTGTTTAGTCATATGGTGGTCAAAGAACGAAGCCTTGACATAATACCTGCCATTGTCTTAGTGATACATGTTAAATGGTTCCATTTATCTACTATCCTTCTATCATGACATTAGTTTGTTTTATTTTTGTGACAATTAAGTCCTTGACGATCACCTTTCTAGTTTAGACGTCCAGTTAGATACTTTTCCCTGTGTACTTAAGTTTGACAGAGTCTGGTCCAATTTGTAAGAAAAGATCAACTAAAAGGAGAATCATTTAGTAAGGCTTCTTTAAAGTGATTTGAGTCTGCTTCCATTCACGTTCTGTATGTTTATTTTTACAGGATGCCTGGGATGAGATGGATCCTGATGAACTTTCCTATGAGGTATGAAAACATTCATAATATTCTTATGCATCTGGATCTCTCTTTCTCTCATGATTTTGTGAAACGGCATATGGTTTAATGTGAATTCTGTAGCTAAAATGTTGGAATCTAGTGTTAAAGATCTTTCATGCCTTTCAGTATGCAAATTGGTTTATAACTTCACACAATCTGTTATTCACAGGAGTTGCTTGCGCTTGGCGAATTTGTGGGAACCGAGAGTAGGGGATTGTCTGCTGATACAATTGCATCGTTGCCTTCAAAAAGATATAAAGATGGAGACAATCAGAATGGAACCGATGAGTCGTAATGCCTTTTTGTAACCAATTAAATAAACCATTGACAGTTTTGTGCATGTAGCTTAATAATTAACTTTTCCAAATGTTTGATGCAGTTGTGTTATATGTCGTTTGGATTATGAGGAGGACGATGACTTGATGCTGCTTCCATGCAAGCATTCTTATCACTCAGAGTGCATAAATAACTGGTTGAAGATAAACAAGGTACGTTTTTTTCTTTTAAAGAATCTAGTTAATTAGAGAATCTGGAATAATAACAGTTATTGTAGTCAGCCATGTGAAATTATTTTATTAGGGACACCATTTCGTGGTATGTCTTTTTCCACATTTAGAGAATCTGGAATAATAACAGTTATTATAGTCAGCCTTGTGAAATACTCTTTTAGGGACACCACCGTTGGTGGTATGTTGTTGTTTGCTAGTCAGCAACAACATACCACCACAGATAGAGATACTCATATTTGTTGATATAAAATTGCATTTATGCTCTTACCATTGTGTCCATCAGCATTATCGAAGCTGAGAGGTTTTGTTGTTTGCTTGCCAGTCCGTAGAGATCTTGTAACTTGTTAATTCCATACTAAGACTTTATACCGTATTCGAGTTGGTTATCTCTCAGTTATGTCTTACCTTCCAAACCTGCATCTGCGGAAATTGGGTTTTTCTCTTGTCAGCATTCAACATTCATATGAACCAAAGAGATTGTCAGAACTCCATTAATAACAGAAAACTGACACAATGTCCTCCAGGTTTGCCCCGTATGCAGTGCAGAAGTTTCAACTTCCTCCTCTGGACCAAGCTAGTAAAAGCGAAGGAGGGAGCTCCATAAGAAGAGAAATCATAAGCTAAGAACTTCCATCACCTTAGCTGTCTGTTGTGTACACTTTTCATAAACAAAACCATTTACGGATTTCCTTGAATCCTTAAATTATTTCACAGTTTCGACCTTTCTCAAAGCTTTTTTAGTTCTTAGACTTGTGCATCTGCTTCCACATTTACGATTTTGGGATATTTGCACATAAAGTAAGTTCCTATCTCGTTGGTTATGTAAGAGTTGGTAATAATCTGGTCATTGATCTAGAGAAGCCATAACTTCGCAGCCTTAAGAGACTCAGAAATACATCAGAAAGGATTAGGACTGAATCTTCGACTAGAGCGATACTAGTCTTATTACCCCAAGACAAATTTTTGGACACAAAAGCTACTACAAGATGCAACCATGTGGACATAATAACCAAAGCATTGGTCGTCTACATGAAAAGTTGGCGGGTGGAGTGGCACCAACGGTCAAACGCTGGCTGGAGATTGGGCCATTCAGAAGCGGAGACTGAGAAATCTTGGAGCCAGTTTGTGAGTAGTATTTCTTGGTCCAAAGAAGGCAAAGTTGAGATTGCTTTGTCTATGGCTCGTTCCACCTCTACTCTCTCGTAACCAGACAGCACTGGAAACGCCAGCCCGTTCCTTGCGTGGCTAAATAGTGGTAGCCAGTTCGCAAGGAGCCTGAACTTCACTTGTCCCGGAACTTGTATGTTATCTCTTGCCAACTCTCCAATCAAGACGGCTGCAAAACATTAGAGAGTTGTGAGAAGCCAACTGGCCATTATGCATCAGATCTGAATAAGAACATAAGTTCATCGAACCAAAAACTGAAATGATTGTTCAAAGTAAACCTAATTTTAATCCAAACCGAATATGAAAGACAATGCTTGTTATACCTGCAATCTTAACCATGAGGCCTTGAACCCTAGGAGCAGCTGTGAGAGACAAGTTAGCTAAACCGGAAGCATAGCTCCACCTTTTAATCCCTTCTTCCACCCCACCGTAACGCCTAAACTTCTCCGTCATCCACAACAGCTCCTCCGCCAGCTTCTCAACCGCCAGTTCAACCTCATTTTCGTGGGAACCACCCGCTTTAGCTGCTGCAGACTCCCTCCTACTACTCTGGGATAGAAAGTTACCGGTCATGTCTGCCAAGGACCTGACCGTGTTGATGCATGTACTTAGCCCTCTCACATAGGAGGTGACATATCCACCTAGCGGGAGGGCGCTAACAACACGTAAAGGCAAACCACCAAAAGGTTCATCTGGGGTTTGAGTGCGTTTCAAGGAGTCTTGCAATCGAGCGGTGGTGCGTGCGAAAGAGGACGCGAGGGCCGTTCGATTAACGTCAACAAGATCAACGTTCATGCTCCGGGCATTGTCTTCCATGATCTTCTCAGCCATTCCCAAGGCAAATTGGTATTTTCTTGAGGTTACTGGAATCTCGTTCATGAGCGCTAGTACCTACACGTACACACATGTGAAGATGCATAGAATGGGAAATATCAACACCGTTAGTAATAGACTATAGTCAATCGAATTAATTAAATTTGCGAATTTGTACGCATTTATCAATCTAAACGAACAGTTATTGTAATTCGTTAATTAATGAGCCTCGATCGATACACTGTCACTAATCAAGTGTATAAAGAAAAAAAATCGACCCAAGTTTTGTTTTCATGTATGACGAGGCACTATGCATGTTTCCCACGTGGAAATTACAGAGATATAATGTCCACGTTAGGCACTTCGTGGAGTGTCCAAAAATAGAAAGCTCCAATATTATTGAGAGAATATTCCCTTATTTAAGAATGAGTTATAATGCAAAAAACACAAAGATCAAGTGTTGACAACAATATCACCAAGCAACAACACATATTTATGTAATCATCATGTCTTAAAACAAGTGAAAAATATTAATTTACACTAGTATAAAAAAATAAAATTAAAAAAACGTGAAAGGTTTATTAACGCTAAAACAATTAATTACTTACGTGACAAAGTGCACGACCGAGAGAGTTAACGGAAGGCTCATCAACGCCCTCACAAATGGTCATACCCAAATCCGAGGACGGCGAATACTTCACCAACGCCGTGGAGCTGGACGCCGAAGATGTGGAGGAAGAGGAGACAGGGACCAAGGCGTTCTCCGCGGCGGCCGTGAGAAGACCCGAAGCGAAACTAAAGGGATGATAAGAGTCATAAGAATAAGAAGAAGAGAGAGGAAGATAGTCCAAGAAAAGCCTAAGGACCCAAAGGGTGAGCCACGTCATCATCATAGACATGAACCTGAGGTGGTCCGAAGCCGACCACCGCCTAGAGGCCAACTCCGGTGTGGAGGCGGTGGTGGCTACGGAGACGAGAGAACGAGCGGCGGTGTTGACGGTGGTCATGAAGATGGAGTTGAGAAGACCCGTCGTGGGACGGTTGTTTCTGTATGTGTACTCCAAGTATTGTAGCTCCTTAGACGACGTCGACATTTTCTCTCTTCTCTTTTGTATGTTGGTCTCTCTTAACGAATTTTAATGAATGTGTCCCGTCTACTATATAAGCTAAGGTAAGGTATATATAAATGTGAGGATAGAGGTTGATACAGATATTTCTTCTTTTCGAAGTATAAGATGAGATGCACCGCCTTTGATCCACGGGTGTGTTTCTCGTCGTCGTGTAAGCATTTTATGTATTGTTGTCGGTTCAAATCTTTGTCCGGGTCCATGCGCCGTCGTTTCTTTATTTTCTTTTCATTTCTTACATAGCTAAATAAAAGAGTAAAAATGATAAAATTCATTTTTTCATTGATTTCAATGGGACCTCGTCTGTTATCTGAAGGTGGAAAAAGATATATTCTTGAAATATGTGGCAATGGATATTCACATGTTCATGCATAAACGTCAAATTTTATAGATCCTATATAAAAAATTATCAAATGTATATTTGATTTGATAAATCACATTTCTTAAAATTATAAATATTGTATAAAACATATTCTCAAATTTATAGATTCTGACTGATAAACATATTTTAAAGTTACTCAAGAGATTTTTTTTTACAAATTTGAATATTGATCTATTGCTCCATTTGTTTGTACTATCTGACGGCCTTGTGTTAGGGCAATACTTTTTTTTCTTCAAACGTCCAAAGCCTACCGGCTCCAAGTTCTCAAGTGTAATTGTTAATTTTTTGGTGGTACTCTCATAAACATACTAGAAAGACTTCTTATTAGCAAAGAAAAACAAAGCAATCATTAGATCAGCGGTCAGCGGGGAGAGGATGACTTTGTTTAAGAAAAGCATGATGATCTAAGATTTAAGGATATTAGATAAATATCTATGCGACAGGCTATATTTTTACTGCTCTCTAATTCCATGTTTTGATCAAACATAAAACTATGAGAACCAGTAAAAATGTGACAAGAGTAATTGCAGGGTCTTACCAAACAAGTTTGTGATGTCTTAAGACAAATAGAATTACACCGCAAGACCATATATTGATCATTTAAAAATAGGCTTCAGAACAACCAATTGCCCTTTTAAAGAAGTAGATCGATCTATAAGAGCATCTGCAGTGGTGGGTTCTTGTGGAGTCTCTCAAAAGAGTCTCTCAAAAGAGTCTCTCAACAAAAAGTAATAATAAAATAATAGATAATAATTTTTAATTGAAAAAGTCTCTCATAAAAGTGTAGAGAGTCTCTCATTTGAGAGACTATGGGTGAGAATTCCAAGATTTTTGAGAGACTCTTCTAATATAAAAATAATATTTATTATTTTATTAATATTTGTTTTGTTGAGAGACTCTAGTGAGAGACTCTCATTGTGGATGATCTAATAAATCATGTGCTGAATCATAACTGGGTGTTCCACATGTAAGGTGAAGTAATTTCTCCCAACTTATTTATCCTCCTAATTAAAAAAAATGGTCACAACATTAACTTTGGATTACTTATGACAAACTTTTTCCTTGGAGGCCATAGTAGCTGAATTACCATGCTATCACATTTACATCGAAATTATAGAAGAAGAATTCAAAATATCACATTTTGATAGGCAAAAAAAAAAAAAAAAAAAAAATATCATATTTTCAAGTAATGAAACAAATTGAAGAAATAAGAATGTTTCCATTTTAAAAGAGAAATTGTTCCTTCCCGACTGATAATATTGTAAAGATCACTGAAGAATGTGATTAGTGGTTTCAAGCACAAGATAATCTGAAACATGAAAAAATTGATTAAAGAAGAGATGCCTACTAACCAGAAAGAATCGGAAACTTCCTCGTCCTCCTTGACTGAAATGCAACATTGGAATGTCTTATTGTAATCATACTGAACTAGATCGACCATCTTGAGTTGTGGGTGAAACATTTCCTAAATTGCACATTACGTACGAATTCAGTGCTTTCTAATTAAAGTGTCATGCATGTTTTAGAAGACACCAGTTTATAAAAACAGTGATTTTGTGAGCGATAGAAGGCATGAGGAGTCATCGTCTCATCGAGTTTTGCCATGTTATTTTCATAGTTAAAGCTAACACGATTTCTTATTAAAATTTATATTTACTTCAACATATATATATACAAGTAAATTAGCCTTAATTTAGTGGCATTTGTAAGTCCATTAAGAGCATACATACAATATCACACCTCAGATTTCTCTTGTAAATATAAGGCCTCAGGGTTGTATATGCTAATGAACATATGTTTGTTGTGGTCCAGTGATAACAGAAAGCCTCTATATACAAGCCCATGAAAAATATGCTAGCCCTCTAATCTCATTTTGTAGAAACCTCCACGTACCTGAATTTTTTGTCACAAACTTTTACTCTTTTTCTTTTTTCGCATGAAGAGATGGTGCGTCTGCCGAGACTAAAAGAGCTAACTAATTAGCCACTATGAAATGTGAGGATCAACCGCAATTAACTTATTTGTACTGTATATAAAGCAGGAGCTCACTGTTGAAGAGGATTGCTTGAGGACTATGAAAGTGAAATAGAGAAATCCATATTTCAAATACAAATCAAAGTGATCGAGCCAAACTGATATAAACACAACACAAGCGAGTCTAATAAAACAAACCAAAATACCCGGAAGGTGATAGCCTCGAAATCATTAAAAAAAAAAAAAAAAAATATATATATATATATATATAGAAAAAACAATTGTTTTAATAATTTTATTTTGTGTTTATATTGATTCAAACAGTCATAAAACTAAAACAAAGTTGTAAATCATTTGATATTGCTTCAAATTATCATTTTTGAGATCATGATCTTCATACCGATATGGGTATAGATTTAATGAACATATCATAATAATACTCAGATACTGTATTTTCATTAAATCTATGTATTGTAAGTTTAATATAATAATTTGTTTGAGAAGACCTTCATGTGAAAGGTTAATGACAAATCTTGATGATGAAAATGTTAAAAGCTCTCTTCACTACTTGAGGTCTTTAAAATAAAGTTGAGAAGCAACGCCAAAAAGGCGATGATTGGTTTCTTTTGATGTTTTTTTTTTCTTTTTTTTGCTAAAAGTTTCTTTTGATGTTTTAATTTTATATAAGTTAAGGTTATTAATTAGTTTCTAAGAATTATAAAAATAGGATTGTTGGATTCTTATTTGCTGGGGTTTTTATTTATTTACATTGATTTAAAATGAAATGGGGTTTAATTAGTTTGTATTTTTTTTTCTCTTATTATAAGAGAAATTCTCTCAAATACTACTTTAGTGGATCACATTTCAAAACTACTATATTTTTTTTACCTACAATTGATACATTTTAAAAAAATAGATTCTAAAAATATGGTAATTTTAGAAAATGATAATTCAAAAGTGATAGCTCAAAATTCAAAAGTGATAGTTTCGAATTTCTTCATTTTTCTAATTGGTGGATCGCTTAGACTTTAAGATACAAGTCTGAATTATTGGTAGTTGCCGTAACACAAATAGATTGATATCAGACACTAAAAAAAACACTAAAACCAATTAACATATTTTTTTTTTCTTTGTTTTTTTTTTTTTTTTCGTTGAAGTTGATATATTATTTTCTTGTTCTTTTTCGTTTAAGGTTTCCTAAATATTTCAATACAATTTTATATATGTTGTACACGTACAAATGTTTAGTTGTCTTGCCTTTTTCAATTTATTCTTCATCTTAATGTTTTGCTGTCCTATTTTATTTTATTCTTCATAGTTAATTTTGTCAGCAATAGTTTATTTTATTTATATAAATATCAAACATCTGTAATACAAACGAATCTCTACAAACCAAGTTGGCTTTACCATGTGATGATTGTTGTCTTGTTCTAGGCTTTCGCTATACAAAATTCGTACCAACGCTACAATTTCTATCTACACATATAGAAAATAGCTAGTGGCCTCTCTCTCTTGGCCAAAAAATAGCTAGCTAGCTAGTGGCCTAATTAGTGGCCTATATAATCAACGACTAAACAAATAAACAACTAAATATTAGGTTTATGTAAGATGCATGTAACTGAGCATCAAATGGTCTAAGAAGAATGTGACTGACTGATGTGCAATTGCTAAAATTCTGAAAACTTTATTGGTGATGTGTTGCAATCAAGTGACGTCTATTGTTGACTGTCAGTTTAGCCCACATTAATGATCTAATAATGTATTAAAGATTTTCTTAAGCTGAAGTAAACTGAGACATTTTAAAAATAAATTAAAATATAAATTCTTGGACTGAAAATAATAATAGTCCACATGATGACGGAACATTACGGGAACATCATGAAAATAATGTAATCCGAGTTTTCGACTTTACAATGTAATACGGAGAGACTACGAATAAAAGTATGAAACTACGTACAAAAATACAAATAATGGTCAATAATTTATTAGACATAATTATTAAAAAATATGAAGTCAACTTTTTGGTGTCCATCGATATCGTAATCAATACCCTACAATTCCCAACTACACTGTCTGAATATCCTCGATCTGACAAATACATATTATCTTAATATCAATTTGACGTACAATATGCTCTTAAAAAGTCATAAATATCAAGAAATATATATACATTTTTCACCAAAAATAATAATTTGTCCCATTCAGTGGATAATACCATAAAAAAAACGTCAACATTCATTTAGATCCATGCATGTGAATGGATAAAGCTGTCACGAGTTTTTTTAAAAAGTGTATCGAATCACCATTAAATTTTGGATAAACATAGAAACTTCTGAATCACATTTTAGGTTACAAAGAATAGAAAGTAATAACTAAAATAGACCTTAATTAGAGGAAAAAATTAAAAGATAGAGTTTGTATGGAAAAGGAAAATAAAAATCCGATTCAAAGATCTTATCTTGAATAAAAATATAGTAACGGTCTAGTCTGTCTATTGACCGAGTATTTCGGGCGTTTACTCATTGGTACCACCAACCAATAAAAAAAAAATATATATATCTTTTTGAAAAAGTGAGTGTGAGAAAATAAAATAAAAAGCTTTAAATGGAGTCAAAATTGTAGTTCTAAACAAATACAAACAGATAAAAATATCTTTTGAAAAGGAGAGTGTGAGAAAATAATGATAATGGAGTCAAAATTGTAGTTCTAAAGAGAGTTTTCCAACTTTCTACTAACTTAATTATTATTATTTTCAGTCTAAATAGTTTCTTTAATTCCTTAAATTAAGTAGTAGTAATATTATATTGAGTGATTAAATTAGTCTTCGTTACGGTTGAAAAAAAAAAAAAAAAAAAAAATTAGTCTTCGTTAGAATGTTTAAGATAACGTTACATGACGTTACATTAATTTGAAGAAAACAAAAAAAAACTAAAAAAAGACACGAGATTTGTGGAAGTAGATAAGATCCAGAGGAGAATAGGCAAGTGGAAGAACACGGGAACAGCTGTTCTTCTTCTTGTCCGAAACTCAAAGTCAGCCGACAATTATATAAATTTCAAACTTCTCGTCTCCCATTTCCATATCTCATTTCTCTTCTTTTCTTTTACTTTCTTAGTTCTTAACCAGATCTAGCCCCAGATAATTACAATTTAACACCAAAGAAGAAGAAGACGGAGTAGAACAAGAACAGGATCTGCTCTGTTTTGTTCCAAGCGGACAAGTCAACGCTTGAGTCTAGTCTTTCCACGACGTCGTTTAAAAAAAGTTGATATTTTTGTTTTTGTAAATCGGAAAAATGGCCGGAGGGTTCGTCAGTCAAACGCCGGGAGTAAAGAACTATAATTACAAATTGACACCGAAAGTGTTCCTGACATGTTTCATCGGTGCTTTTGGTGGTCTCATCTTCGGATACGATCTCGGAATCTCAGGTTTGTTCTCAGATTCAACTTCTTCTTCCTAGATCTAAATCATCTGTGACTAATTTCGGGTTTGTTTATTTTTGATTCTTGCAGGAGGGGTCACCCAAATGGAACCATTCTTGAAAGAGTTTTTCCCTTATGTGTACAAAAAGATGAAGAACGCACACGAGAACGAATACTGTCGTTTCGATAGTCAGCTTCTTACTCTCTTCACTTCTTCTCTCTATGTGGCCGCTTTGATCTCTTCTCTCTTTGCCTCCACCATCACCCGAGTTTTCGGTAGGAAATGGTCCATGTTCCTCGGTGGTTTCATCTTCTTCGTTGGCTCTGCTTTCAACGGCTTTGCCCAAAACATAGCTATGCTTCTCATCGGTCGTATTCTCCTTGGTTTCGGAGTTGGATTCGCCAATCAAGTAAGTTCTATATCCGTTTTTTTATCCTCCATGACTAAAGTTACTTGATTAAGAAGCAACAACTGTAGCTTACTTCGATTTTGGTTTTTGGTTTCAGTCCGTACCGGTTTATCTATCGGAAATGGCTCCTCCTAATCTAAGAGGAGCGTTCAACAACGGGTTTCAAGTGGCGATTATCTTCGGTATTGTGGTTGCCACGATTATCAACTACTTCACTGCACAGATGAAAGGAAGTATGGGATGGAGAATCTCTCTAGGATTAGCTTGTGTTCCTGCAGTGATGATCATGATCGGAGCTCTGATCCTTCCCGACACTCCTAACTCGCTCATCGAACGTGGCTTCACCGAAGAGGCGAAGCAAATGCTCCAGTCCATCCGAGGAACCAACGAAGTCGATGAAGAGTTCCAAGATCTGATTGATGCGAGTGAGGAGTCTAAGCAAGTGAAACACCCATGGAAGAACATTATGCTTCCTCGTTACAGACCACAATTGATCATCACTTGCTTCATTCCTTTCTACCAACAGCTTACCGGAATCAATGTCATTACCTTCTACGCGCCTGTCCTGTTCCAAACTCTTGGATTCGGTAGCAAAGCCTCGCTCCTTTCGGCTATGGTAACGGGTATCATCGAGCTTTTGTGTACCTTCGTCTCTGTTTTCACCGTAGATAGGTTTGGAAGAAGAGTCTTGTTCCTCCAGGGAGGTATCCAGATGCTTATCTCTCAGGTAAAACAAAACCCTAACCCTAGTTTACTTTTCTTGACTGACACACAATCACTCAAAACATCCGTGTGTGTTTTGCAGATCGCTATAGGAGCCATGATTGGAGTGAAATTCGGAGTGGCTGGAACAGGGAACATAGGGAAAACAGATGCTAATCTAATCGTGGCACTGATCTGCATCTATGTAGCGGGTTTCGCCTGGTCATGGGGACCGTTGGGATGGCTAGTACCTAGTGAGATATCTCCACTAGAGATCAGATCAGCAGCTCAAGCCATTAACGTAGCGGTCAACATGTTCTTCACTTTCCTTGTAGCACAGCTCTTCCTCACTATGCTCTGTCACATGAAATTCGGACTCTTCTTCTTCTTCGCGTTTTTCGTCGTGGTAATGACAATATTCATCTACATGTTGTTGCCTGAGACGAAGAATGTGCCAATCGAAGAGATGAACAGAGTGTGGAAGGCACATTGGTTCTGGGGAAGATTTATCCCTGATGAAGCTGTTGTTGGTAAGGGTGCTGCTGAGATGCAACAGAAGTCTGTATGAGGATGAATCAAGTTTTCTTTAGACAAAAAGATTTGTGGGAAAATTTGATAAGAGAAAGGTGATAATTGTTGGGATGAAAATAAGAATGAAATCTATTAAAAATGTGTTTAGTCCTAAAACTAAAAGAAAGCTGCTCTGCTTTTTGATGCAGAGACTTAACTTATTTTTAGTTTCTTATTTCTGCCTTTCTCTTATTGCAATTGTAATTTGGTCCAAATGAAAATGAAAGTAAAGAAAATGAAATTATTAAAAAAAAAAAAAAAAGTAGAATCAGTTTCCTAATGATTTTTTTTTCTTGTTAACATTTATGTGAATCTTATCTGCGAAAATGAGTTTTAATGAATATCTCAAATAATTTAAATTAAGATGTATTGATATAATACTCAAATACAAATCCCAAATAATTAAGAAGAATTTATAGTCTAAAATAAAAATAATTGTAAATACATAAATAAATCACAAGTTTCAAATAAGATAATGAAAATGTATAATTAAGAGAAATTTGGTTGTATAATAAAAAAAAAAATGAAAATTTTTAAAACTAACCAAAACCCCCTAATGGAAAAGGATTTTTTGCTCAATAACTAGAAGAAAACTTTGGCCATTGGCATCTAGGAGTTTTTTGGTAGTTTTTGAATTCCCATTATTTTTTTTGGGTTATTGAGCTAAAAATCCTTTTAAATTAATCATCAAATGAAATGAAAAAAATATATATAACAACTAAACTCTCATATGTATGCTTCTCATTTTGCATATAGTTTTAGAACTTACTAGTTATTGTTTGAGCTCTTTAAAAAACTTAACTTTGTCACTGCACAAGTGTTCTTGGTCTAGTGACAGATGGTAAGTTCACAGAAGGTAGACAACACCAGTGTATTCGGGATCAAGTTCCACTTCCTGCAATATGCATGATTTGGCTATTGGATCGGCCAGTTGTGGCTGGAAAAAAAAAAAAAACCGATATTAATATGTGGTTAAAAAAAAAAAAAAAATTTGTCACTTTTTAATTGAAGAAATACGTAGTTCTATTTAGATATTGTAGAAAATGTATATTTGTTGACTAAGCTTGTAACCTAACGGTTTAGTGTTAGAACCCGAGTAAGTGTTTATGTAATCTTTTCTTTCTATACTGTCAAACTGAAGCACCTCTTCCTTACAGCAATTTTGACTTTGTACATGATTTTACAAATTACTGTGATATTACTTTCACACTTAATTCCATGGCAAATCAAATTGACCAGAAAACAATCAAAACTTTACAGTGTAAAAGATTTTTAAAAAGATTCTAAATAAGTTATATATATGAAAAATTTAAACTATTTGAAATGAATTATGAAATCAGATTGACAAGTCTCCATTTTTGGGTATGTTGTCCAAGATAAAATATTAAAATTCTGTAGACAAAAGGATATATCTTATTTTCTTATTTTTTGGAAAGACGGTTATGGGAAATTATGTCTCTAAATTTAATGGTGCAACAAACAGTCAAAGACAGCAAAGATTCTCCATAAATCCACTCTTGTTGGTAACGAATTACTTGTGCTAATCCTAAACCAAAAAAAATTAAGATAAAGATGAAACCTTTGAGACACCTCACAACCCAATTATAGAGGCACTACTTTATCTATTTAAAAAGATCACAAAGCGAAACTTGAAACCAAGCCACAAAGATTATCTCCTTCTACCTACGAACCCAAAAAAAAAAAAAAAGAATGGCAGGAGGAGCTTTTGCATCAGAAGGAGGAGGTGGTGGAAAAAGTTATGAAGGAGGAGTCACATTTTTCGTGATCATGACATGTATTGTTGCTGCCATGGGAGGTCTTCTCTTCGGTTATGACATTGGAATCTCAGGAGGAGTGACATCAATGGACGAGTTTCTTACCAAATTCTTCCCACAAGTAGAGATACAGAGGAAAAAGGCGACGAACGATACGGCTTACTGCAAATTCGATAACCCGATGCTCCAGTTATTTACTTCTTCTCTCTACCTCGCAGCTCTTGTAGCTTCCTTTGTGGCTTCGGTTGTCACTAGAAAATATGGACGTAAGGTTTCCATGTTTGTTGGTGGACTTGCTTTCCTCATTGGTGCACTTTTCAACGCCTTTGCCGTTAATGTCGCGATGCTCATCGTCGGTAGACTTTTGCTCGGTGTAGGTGTTGGATTTGCTAATCAGGTGAGCCCTTTGTGTCTTTTTAAAATCATCTATAACCCACCAAATATATTATCGAAAACTGGTCCGTTATGTACCTAAGATTCAGAACATTCTGGTCAAACAAAATAAAAAGAAATTAACTATATGTAATTTGTTTAATTAGGTTTGATTTCTCAATTTTGTGTGTGTGCAGTCTACTCCGGTTTACCTCTCAGAAATGGCTCCAGCGAAGATAAGAGGAGCACTGAACATCGGTTTTCAGATGGCTATTACCATTGGAATCTTGGTGGCAAATCTAATCAACTACGGAACATCTAAGATGGCTCAACATGGATGGAGAATTTCTTTGGGTCTAGCAGCTGTTCCAGCTGTTATTATGGTGATTGGATCATTTGTTTTACCCGATACACCAAACTCTATGCTCGAGAGAGGCAAATACGAGGACGCAAAAAAGATGTTGAAGAAGATTCGTGGGGCTGACAACGTTGAGCTCGAGTTTCAAGATCTCTACGATGCTTCTGAAGCTGCTAAAAAGGTGGAGCATCCATGGAGGAACATCAGGAAGAGTACATACAGACCAGCTCTAGTTTTTTGCTCGATGATTCCCTTTTTCCAACAATTCACTGGAATCAACGTCATTATGTTCTACGCGCCTGTTCTATTCAAGACTCTTGGTTTTGGAGATGATGCTTCTCTCATGTCGGCTGTGATAACCGGTGTGGTTAACATGCTCTCGACCATTGTCTCCATTTACGCGGCTGATAGATATGGAAGAAGGCTACTTTTCCTTGAAGGTGGCATTCAAATGCTCATATGTCAGGTATAAAATTCAATTACACTTATGGCTTAACATGTTTCATTTCGTTTGGAATTTGCATTTTGATTGATTCAATGTTCTTCTTTTTCTTTTTTCAGATTCTTGTAGGTTCATTTATCGGTGCGAAATTTGGAACCACAGGAACCGGAACCTTGACACCAGCAACAGCAGATTGGATACTTGCTTTCATATGCATATACGTTGCAGGATTTGCATGGTCATGGGGTCCATTGGGATGGTTAGTACCAAGTGAGATCTGTCCATTAGAAATCAGACCAGCAGGACAAGCTATCAACGTCTCAGTGAACATGTTCTTCACTTTCCTCATCGGTCAATTCTTCTTGACAATGCTTTGCCACATGAAGTTTGGTCTCTTCTACTTCTTTGGAGGCATGGTTGCGATCATGACGGTTTTCATTTACTTTTTGTTGCCTGAGACCAAAGGAGTTCCAATTGAAGACATGGGAAGAGTTTGGAAACAACATTGGTTCTGGAAAAGGTTTATGTCAGATGATGCGGTCACTGGTGAACATCAAGGAAACAATGCCAATTAAGCCGGTTGGTTAGGCTATTATATGTTGATTCTTTGTTGTTTTCAGAGAAAAGTTACCTTGAAAGAAAAATGCGACTATATTCTATGTTTATTGATTACTGATTCGTCTTCAGACCAAAAAAAAAAAAAAAAAAAAAAAATTTATTANTCCAAAAAAATTTATAAGTGTAATCTGGTGCTTCTTTACTCCTTACATTCGTTTTTTTGTCAACATATATGTATTTCGGAATTGAATAACAAATGTAGCCAGAAGTTTATAAGTTTTAATGAGGCAAGAAAAAAGTTTGTCTCATAATATATCAAATAAAAATGAGAAAATAATCAGAATTGTTCAAGTATATTTATGTTAACAGTGGATCATTTTAGTTTCTATTGCATTTTTCACAAGGTGGTAGATTTAGAAAAGATTTTTTTTATTTACCAAAGATCATTAGATAGATAGTAATAGATATTTCAGTAAAATTTAATCAGAAAAATAGTTGAAGTATATTTACGAAAGTAAATGAAAAGGCTTGAATATTAGACTATAAATGGAATTACATGGGAAATTTCATAGCTTTAAGTGTGGTCAAAAGGTCAAAGAAGGTGAGTTTAGTGGGGTCAAAGAAGATGATTTACACCAAATAATATAGCAGAAATAAATAAAAACACTGAACATTTTTTTTACTAGGATCATTTGATCTCTACCTCAAACAAAATCTAAGTACATACAAAAGTTTGATATATATTAACCAAACTTCTGAAATGTACTGGATCCTCAATACGCAGTCGACTAGCGCCAGTGCCGATCCTTGGCTAAAACCCATGCAAGATATAAATAAAATTTGAAGTCATCAAATATACAATAGATTCTTTTGGTGCAATAGTTAAAATAAAAGTTAATCTTTCTTCAATTCATGAGTGCCAGTCCCTCACCACTCATTTTAACAATTATAAAGGTCCATTTCTAAATGGACTCTAGGTATTAGATTATGATGATGGATCGGCACTGACTAGCGCAAACACCCCACTACCTCTATTGAATGTATCAAATCCGGGACTAATCGTTCCTAAAAATTCTAGTTCTACCACAAATGTGGATAAATCAAATTAAAAGAAAATACATCTTATTTGAACTCTGATATTCTTGTATACTAAAATTCTAAATATATAATTTTTATAGAATTATTATAATCCACAAAAGGCCTAAAGATACTTAATTCAAAGAAAAATAAAAAGTTATGAATTTGATACTAATCAAACACGGACACGGTAAGTCAATATATAACATTCCTTAGAAGCAAAAAAAAAATCTAAACGGGGCGATTTATGGGCTTGCTTAAGCCCAAATAATAAAAGCATGGTGACGAGATTGAGTCGGCCACAAACGTACGGGAAGTCTCTCTCTTCTCTCTTTCTGGGACGGTTCTTAATTTTCTTGCTCTTTCTCCCGTTCGTCGTCTCGCGCTCTCAAGGAAATCTTTGGCAGATTCCGTCATGTCTTCCGGCGAAAATCCCCCCAGCTCCACCGCACCACCACCGGCGGTTGACAAGATGTTCTTCTGTCACCAGTGCAACCGAACTGTCACCATCTCCATCTCCTCAACCACCGATCCTTTTTGCCCCATCTGTAACGGTGGCTTTCTTGAAGAATACGAAGACCCTAACCCTAATCTGCCCCTCAATTTCAACGCTAGTGGTATGTTTCCGATGGTCGATCCTCTCTCCTCCTTGCTCCCTCTCTTGTTCGGTTCTTCAGCCGCTTCTTCCCCTTCCTCCACCGCCATGGACTTCATGAACCAAAGCTTCTTCGGTCCCTCCATGACTGTACGCACCACCCAGCAGCAGAATCAGAATGAAGCTTTTGATCCGGTTTCCTTTCTCCAGAACCATCTTCAGCATCTACGATCTAGCGGAACGCACGTTCAGTTCGTGATCGAGAATCATCCTTCCGATCCAGCTAGTCGAACTCCTGGGAATTTCGGGGATTATTTCTTTGGACCTGGTCTTGAGCAGTTGATTCAGCAGCTTGCGGAGAATGACCCTAATCGCTACGGAACTCCTCCTGCTTCCAAATCTGCCATTGATGCGCTTCCTACTGTCAAGGTAACCAAGGATATGTTGAAATCGGAGATGAATCAGTGTGCTGTTTGTATGGATGAGTTTGAAGATGGTAGTGACGTTAAGCAGATGCCTTGTAAGCATGTGTTTCATCAGGATTGCTTGCTTCCATGGCTCCAGTTGCATAACTCCTGCCCTGTTTGTCGATTTGAGCTGCCTACGGATGACCCTGATTACAACAACAGGGCTCAGGGAGGTCAAACTAGCGGAGATGGACAGGGTTCGGTCGAGGGTCAGCAGACGCCGAGGAGGTTTAGCATACAACTTCCTTGGCCGTTCAGGAGGCAGGATGGCTCTGGTCCTGATCCGGGTTCAGGTTCAGGAGCACCAGGCAGTGGTGGAGCTAATCTTGAGACCAGGCAGGAAGATTTGGATTGAGGTTTGGATTCTTGTATCTATCTTGCAACTTAAAGAACCTTTGTTTGATTCTCTTCTTCTCTTACTTGCGGTTTTTGAGGTTGTAAAAGTTTATAGGAGGACCTCAGAGGTAATAGGTTGTGTGGCTGCAAGAACTTTGTCAATGTGTCGTTATCTATGGTAGTGTTAAACTCGGGCCATTGCTTCGATACCATTTCGGGAAATTGGATTCCAATTAGGCATCTGGTTTTGCACTGTGATTCAAGTTGGAGCTCGAATGTGGCTGCTTGCTTAAAATTGTTCCATAGGCATAAACCAGTAGATTTATATATTACTGAGATATAATGATTCCTCGCTTGCTTTTGCTGCTCCCCTCTGGTAGCAATACATTTTCTTGCTTATTAGATATCTTCAGGTTTTTAAGCTAGACTCCAAGTAATGCGCTGAGCTTTGATGCCTTGATGATATTAACAAACTTTTGTACTCATTTGTTAACCTAAGTAATTAAGAGGGTGGTCAAAGTAATTAGATTAGGATACACAAAAGAAAATTTTTGTGTTGTAGGATATCTAACTCTTCTCCAGATATGCCATACATAGTTGAACTTCTAATATCTTGAAATTTCTACTTTCCGGTTTTTGTGAATTTGGCCTGTGATGTGATATTCTCAGAAAACTTGTGTTATCACTTCTTCTGTGTTATAATAAGGGTAAATTGTGCTTAGTGTATCTAAACTTTCATGTGGATAGGGAAGAATTTGTAGGGGAGGTCTCTCAGTGTCACTGGCTTAGCATGATGATGGGAAAGTTATTGTGTTGGGTAATGTAATAACATCTCTTTCTCTCAATGCAAAGATGCTTAGTGGTCATAAGGAACTCATGAACTGCGTATCTAGTTAGATAAGACTCTCATCCTAAGAGACAGGAGACTTATAGTTTATTGAGAAATTTGTTGGATGAAGGTGTTCTTAAGTTGATTCTTTGGGGGAAAATATCAAATTGTTGCAGACGATATATGACCATATATAAGCAAATAAAGTTTCTTATTCGAGTTACTGGTTCTGGCTAACCCATTAGTGGGATTGTTAATACTTATCAGTTATTATACTTGAGGTTCGGAACACCATGGTCGAGTTTGTGAAACCAGTTTTGATTACATGTAGTTGGTTCCAAGAGGTTGAACATTTCAATGCATTGAAGAAAATAGTTCTAAACTTTTTGCTGGTTTCATTTGGTGGTGCAGTATGGACAGAGACATTGCTTTGGAAATTGGATTGGAAGAAGGATTTGCACAACTCACCGAACAAAAAAAAGAAAAAAGCGGTTTCACTAGGGGAAAAAATGACATTGAGTTCTTACCATATCTTGTACATTTAAACCAAAAAAGTATTTTGTCCTTGTCATGTTATTTTGGGATTATATAACGAATGTGAGAGTTCTTAAAAAATTTGCAAATTTTTATTGTGTGCGCTAGCTATTGTTTATTTGTGAACAAGTATCTCTTACAGGGATATAGTTCGGGTGTGTGAAATCCAGACTCGAAAAAATAATCTGGATCCAGACAGTAGAACCAATTAAACGTTTGATATACAAAAAGACTGAAAAAATATAAAGTGGCAGACAAAGTTGACTGATAATTACTCTACGAAAAGAGATATATCAGATAAACGGTCCCTTGTGATATGTTTTGTAACTTTTTCATCAAATGACTTTACAGCTTTTTGATTAATTTCCTTACTTATCCATTACAGGCAGTCTACAAGAGAAGGTCATATACAGTAAAGGGCTCGGCAAAAAATTGTTAATTCTGATGTGATCCCGTATTCATTTCTATTCAATTTGGAAAATATAAGGTAAAATAAAGTGAAAAAAAAAAGTAAAATAAATAATAATACTTATTATCCGTAAAAAAAAGGTAAAATACAAATATTATTTATAAAACTTGAAAGTATTCGTTTCGATGCATATATCTATAAATACATATAGTTATGCATATATTATTATTGTTTTGTCATACAAAATTAATTATAAAAAAAGGTTAGAAAAAATAATTAATTTTCTACACATTTAGTTACACAATAATTTTTGAGTCTATAATTTTAATTACACAATAATTTAAACCTGGGGAATGACTGAGGGAGAGGGCCATACTATGGTTCCACATAAGATCTTGAAAACTACAAAAGTATATGGTAAACCATCATTTGAATAGTAATATTAATTTCCCATGAAACTACGGGTGTCAAAATGGATAAAAATGTGGTGGTTGATCCAATCCATCATAATCCATGAATCCGAATGGATGAAATTTTTTCATCCTAATGGATTAATGATGGATTAATGGTTAAATAGATAGATGGATAAAATGGATTGGATTTAGATGGAAAAATTTTTAATAGTTTGATGGATTCCAATGGATCATCCATTAATTAATCCATCAATTTTTTTGTTTGTTTGTGTGTGTGTTAACCAAACCAAAAAATACTTAAAACTGATTTATGAAAAATTAACTTTAAAAATGAAGAAAAATATTAAACCCACAACTATTGTTAGTACATCGAAGTAAAATTCATGTGCTGTCCTAATTGGGTTATAATTTCGTATCCAGCGAAGTAATATTCCTATGTTGTCCCAAAACTATTACGTAATTGGGCATAATTACAATCCATTGTTAAAAATTGTAGAAAACTTGTAGTCCAGTCACGAGGAGCAACACCGGGAGCAGGCGGAGGAGTAAAACCGGGAGCAGGCGGAGGAGTAACACCAGGATCAGTAACACCAAGAGCAGTAACACCAGGAGCAGGCGGAGGAGTAACACCGGGAGCCGGAACAGCCACAATGGAAGCATCAGCACTAACACTTGTATCATTCTCAAGAGAATTGAAGAGGACAAACGAGTCTGTCTCAGCAGTAACAGCAACACAGTTGAGAAGATCTTTGGCATCACGAATTTTAATTTCGTTGCATATTTTAAAATGTTTAATGTATTATTTTAAAATTTGGTTGAGATGTTCGAATTTTGTACAATTAGATTTTAAGTGTTTAAGTGGTCCATTTTATGCATACAATTTTATGATTTTTTTATTTCTTTGTCATTTTAAATATAAAATATAATATAACTAATTGAAATGTCAAAAAAAAATTATAGCAATCATTTCCTACATAATTTAAATTTTCAATAGAATGAAAAAGAGTATAATCATGTAATTAAACATTATTAGAGTGTTATAATAAAGAAACATGAAAACCATAACTCATTGAAATTCAATGTTTCATGATGAAACATACCAATTTCCAAATCACCACAATTTTCTATGAGGAATGGACGGAGAAATGATAGAAGGATCCCCTACACTATTTGCGAGAGACAATATGTGAATAAAGTCTAGGTTACGCAAACAAAAGTCGATGAGTGATCATGTTTCAAGCATCAATTAATGATGTAAAAAAAATAAAGATATATATTGGCCAAACCACATATTCGCCATCAACTTAATTAAAGCAATCTCGAATTAACACCCATGACCAAGTCACATGCCCATGTTCTTCCTCGGAACTTCTTATATGGAAATCTCGTAGTCACGCAGGATGTTGCATGGTGCCTAATGATCCGGCTCTAGGTCAAGAAATAACATCCTAGTTAAAAGAAATTGAAGTGACGATTCAACATAACAATTTTTTTTTTCCCCCACAAAGGTCAACAAGAATGGCGTATTGATGAACTAGAGAAGTAATAAATTGAGAAAACTAGGTGGATCTAAGAACATGATCTGGAAAATACCATACGTACGAAACTCGTTTTAATTGTTAGCTAATCTGTTATAATGTTAAACACTAATGGCTATATAAGAATTCTCTGATGTCTTTTTACTTTTTATTTTGCTTTGAGTCAAGATTTTATAACAGAAAATTCATCATAATCCTCAATTTTTGTTGATGGGATTGTGGGATTATGACTGATATATAAAGACTCCAATAATGAATGTCTGGAAGAGTGTTTGTGAGAAGCTGTATCCAAGATTCCAAGGTCGTATTGTCTCTTTTTTTTTTTTTTTTTTGTTACCGGAAATCCAAAGATACTTGAGTGTGACTTAATTATGAAATTTAGTTGTTGTGTAAAACTAGTCAAAAGTTTTTTTTTTTTTTTGATAAGTAAACTAGTCAAAAGTTGTTTGTTTAAGAAACATTCTAATAATGGTTGCATTATGATAAAAAGAGAAATTTGTGTATGGTTCATCTACTTGTACATTTGTGGCATATGAGTGATCGACAAGTGTAGATAAGGCCGTTTAGTTATTGATGTCACATACTCACATGCATGCAGTCGCTGATGAAGAGTAGTGAATCAAGGTTTACTTCATTAATTTGGACCGGCGATAAAGAAGATATCATTGATATTTTCTAATTGCCTGAATTTCCTAGACACATATATATATATATACCTAGAGTTATTGTTATATATATATACATGTAAAGAAGACGCAAAGGCGATCCACGTTTCAATGTAACAGTAGCCACTAAAACTCGGAAATATACATATATACAATTTTTTGATTTGTATTATTATATAGCTTTGGGTTGAACCCAACCAAACCTAATCTTGATCCGGACATGAAATCTAAACATCGAAAAAGATGGGACACGACGAAACGTAGAAAGTGGCAAACAAAGCTGAACGATATTTTTAAAAAGACATATCAGATAAACAATCCCTTGTGATGTGTTTTTAAGTCCTTTTTTGACCTTTCTCATCATATCTCATTTCAAACTTTTTTCTTAATATATACTTTTTGGGGGTGAGTAGTGAGAGTAACCGCAAAACGAGCTATGGATTCACAACACATGTATAAATGGCAACTTCGTATTCACGATTTTCCCACACCTCTGTTTATTCAAGTTCCATTATTATAATGTAGTCGACTGTATAAAAAAAAGTGATTTGGAATGCCATACTTAATCACATGCATGGTCGGAACATGTTTTCATATACGAGAAATTTAAGTAAGAACTAAGAACGTTCGTGACCTTGAGTGAACTATTTGGATCAAGTTTATAAGGTTAATTTGTAGAGTTGACTACATTGAATATTGTATAACAAATTAAAATAATCGTCATTTAATTAGCTTTGATAATAATGAAGATATAATTCCATTGTCGAACACATATATACTATCATATACCAAAACTTTTTTTTTTTTTTGTTAACTTATCATATACCAAATTGTTAAAAATGTGATGATGATTCGACTCGTGCACACCATTAACTTCTCTTTTCTTGGAATTTTTTGTTCCGTTAAGATTATATGTATTTTTAATACATCGAATATTCTAATCTATTGTTAATATGAAATTATCTAGGTTTAATTATGGGTTTGACACTATATATGGAGGCCATTATGAGGATTGCCACTTTG
>OVAF01001041.1:0-26948 GCA_900406245.1 Odontarrhena argentea
AGGCCGACTTAAGGCTCTTGGACTCTTGTATAAATACCCTCTCACTTCGTCAGAAGGAGAGAGAGAGAAACTTTTACTTAGAACTACGAATCGGCTTGATCCCTGCAAAGGGTACGTAGGCAGCTTTCCCTCGGGAAGGTTCAGCTGATCCCCCTCGTCAAAAGGGGGAGGGACACAAACCTTTTACTCACAAACTACCAGCGACAGTGCTGACGAATAAAGTTCTGACTTTACGACCTCTTTGTTCTTGAGTTCTTCCCGCGAAAGTTGACGAATCCCTTAAGAAACCCTAAAAATACTTGATTGCGGATTTTGACATCCACAAAAGTCTAGTGAAAATCACCTAAAGTCTATGGTATGGTACTTTCCTACGATCATAGAGAAGAAGAACAACATAAGAGAGCTCTAAAAACTCAAACAAGAGCTAGAACAATGGTAAAATAACATAGAAGAAAACAGTTCGGTGTGAAATTTCTTTTTCTATAACAAACATACCTTAGTCTGATCTTGATACGCTCCATCCCTCCTCTGGCCACAAAGCCAAACTTGAGCAAAACGGTGACCACTAATAATAACCAACACGACACCGAAGAATTCATTTTTGGTTTCTGTAAAAATATTTAAATGAATATCTCACAATGCCCAATTTATCAGAATTTTTCTTATTCATTAAAAATGGTTTTCCCTTTTATTCTCTGAAATTTATTCATATACATATAGGAGAGGGGAGGGGGTTATTTTTCTTATTTATATACTAATTACCATTTTATTTTTTATTCATTATCAAACCTTTAACTGATTTTACAGTAACATATTTTAAATTAAACACATATTAATTAAGTTAGATTTAAGTTAAACGTAGCAAATTAAATTCTTTTCATGATTTTTTTTTTAAAAAAATTGTAACTCCCATATTTGTTTTCGTATACAAAAGAATGATTGTTGACAAAATATAAGAAGAAAGAAATGCTTTTAAATATTTTTAAAATTATACTTAGAATGCCACAAAACAAGATATAACTAATCTACATACAGATTAATTTGATTTTTTTTTATGTGCAATACTAATTTCTGTTATAAGTACTTGTTTCATCTAGCTCTGAATAAGTTAAGTAGTAGTACCATGTAGTTTTTAAAAATCAATAGTAAAAGACAATAAACGATTGAAATCTAATGGTGGAGGAGATATGCCAATTGATCTCTAAATCGATATCTTCTTGAGGCTACCAACAATTTCCATAGCTATAAGTTTTCCCTCTTTCACGGAGCTGTCCTTGACTTGATCTTCTGCTCCGCCTCGGCTCTTGTTTGCTTGCCATGACAGCATTACTAATGAAGTTGATGAAAGAGATGGATTGTGTTGATCTTGATAACTTTGGTAAGTTTGGTTCTAATTGAGACTGAGTATAATGTTTCTGTTTCACTCGAGTGACTACATAACTAGCTATGAGCCACTCTGGTCTTAATGTGCCGCAGTGTATGGCCCATGGTCTCCGTGAGGATACACTTTGGTTAGCTTGTTGGCTGATAAAGGAGAGTGTGGCTGAAAAAAGAAGGATAATGAGGCTTCATATATTTCTCGTAGAAAGGTAGAATTTGTTTATGTTTTCCAAAGAAAAATCTAGATTTATTAAGAAAAAGAAAAGAGAATGCACATACTTAATTAGGAAAAAAAAAAAGTCTGTATATAATGTATTTTAAATATTTTAAAAAGATTTATTCATATCAGTATCCAGTTTTCAAATAAATAGGTGACAAAACTTCATAAAACTAAAATAATAACCAAATGGGTTATGTGATAAAACCGAAACCGAACCGAACCAAAGAAACACCTAATTACGGTTTTCCCAGCCGAGCCCCCTAGCATATCTCGCGATAGCTCTTTATTCCTTTGCCTGACTTAGAGAAGAAGAGACCTAGGCTTAAGCCATTGTCCATTGACGTACGATGCCGCCTCAACTGACCCCAAATCCGTCAATTCCAGATGATTTGCTATTGAGCTGCTTGGCACGCGTCTCTAGATTGTACTACCCAACTCTCTCCTTGGTCTCCAAGGGCTTCCGATCTCTCCTTGCTTCACCGGAGCTTTACCAGACCCGATCCTTGTTAGGTCGTACCGAGACTTGTCTCTATATGTGCCTATTCTTCCGTTCTGACCCTACCCCACGTTGGTACACTCTTGGTCCGAACCCTAATGGAACCCTACCCAATCTTTTGGTCCCAATCTTAGTTCCCAACTCTCATAATGCGCGAAAACTCGTTGCCTTGGGCTCTAATATCTACAGCATTGGCGGTTTTAATTTTACAACACCTTCGTCTCACATGTCAATCCTGGACTGTCGGTCTCACATGTGGCATGAGGGTCCAAGCATGCGGGTGAAGAGGAATTTTCCCGTCATCAGTGTTCTTGATGGAAAGATATACGTAACGGGAGGATGCACAGACGACGATCCTGCCAACTGGATGGAAGTTTTCGATACGAAAACCGAAACTTGGGAGTCTGTGTTATGCCCTCTTGAGAAGAGATACAGAAGTCGTGTTATCGTCACGAGCGCTGTGATTGAAGGGACGATCTACCTGTGCGGGAAGGAGCTCATCGCTTACAAGCCAATGGAAGATAGGTGGGAAGTAGTAAGTAAGGATTATTTGGGTGAATATGGTAAACGGGGATTGGTTACTTGTTGCCTGATAGATAACGTACTATATAGTACAAGTTATTTAAATGGAATCAGATGGTACGACTCTACCAAGAGAAAATGGAGGGTTTTGAATGGATTGCCTAATTTTGAGAGCTATGGTGGTTCTAGCCTGGCGAATTACGGTGGCAAGTTGGCGTTTTTTTGCGATAGGTGTGGCGGCGATGGGAATAGGAAGATATATTGTGCGGTGATTGCACTTGAAAGACGCAACAGCAATAAGATTTGGGGAAAGGTCGAGTGGAGTGATATGTTGCTGACTGTCCCTATATTTTCTGGGTTTGCGCCCCTTACTCCTACTGTTTGATGAATTTAACTCGGAAGTGAATCTTATGTGATGGAGGTGGAAGATGAGTTTACTTTGCCTCGAGCTGTGAACGTACAAGTTTTAGCTAGTCTTGTGCTTGGAGACTATAACGAAAATTCTTATGAATGCTTGCTTCTTCTTGTTTAGTTTTAGTTTCGTCTGTTGCTCGTTAAACTTATTTGGTGACTAAAACATATTTTTGAAGCATATTTGTTGAATAGATGACTTCTTTATACATTCATGAAAAACACGATTCAAAAAGTAATTGATTGTCATCATAGGTTGTTGCTTGTTAGTAGTACTTTTGTGTTGTCACATATTAGACTCTGTGAGAATAGGAGATATATAGCTTTCAGGATATATATAAACCATCAATTCCATTCAAAAGTATGAAATCAATCATATTTTGTTCAACACTTTTAGAATCTTTTTATGGATTTCTGTTGAAGTCAAGATTTATATTTTTACATAAACCTAAATTTTATATAATGAAAAACTTTTAAAATTGAAAGATATTTTATCATATGGCTAATTCTCGATTAATCAGTTTTTTGTTCCAACTCTAACAAAGATGAACTTAATTAGTTATTTTATTGTGCTCTTTGAAATCTATAGACTACCTTTTAGAGTGATATTTTCTGTACATTTTCTGACCTACAAAGTATCATTTAACCTAAAATTAATATCTTAAGCAAATTCAATTTCTTTTTTTAAATATCTTATTTAGTTAAGTTCTTTGAATCAAACATTTTTTCTTAAAAATATTTTTGTTGGAAGTCGTCTATCCTATGTAAACGACATATACTTTAAACTCTTGCTCATGGTATAATTATGTTAAAAAATGAATTAACAATATAATTACATCAATATCGTTATATTATAATTATCATGACATCATTTTTCGTTTAACATGTGTCTCTTATGTCTATTAGTTTATAGATAGAGATATAAACTGTTAACATCTCTAATATATTTATAATATATTTTATAATATCGTATTAGGGTAACATTCTTTTACGAAAAAACAAAATTTCTTTTACTTTTTTTACTCATCATTGTTGTATTAACTTTTTAATCAAATTTTCATTTTCATTTAAATGCTTGCATGGCATATGCATGCATATTGGATGTTTAGTCCTATTTGATTCTTTTTTGTGAAGATATAATTTTCTTGTATTGTTATACAAGATTTTGGTATTTTATTAAATTTCCATATTCTTCAAGTGCTTTCATAATATATACTTATTGGATAATTTGAAATCCCATGTAAATATGTAAAGAAGTCTATAATTTAAAAACTTATAGCTTTACGTCACTGAAACAACCTGTAGACAACAAAAATATACAAAAGTTTTACTTCTTTATTTGTTTACTTGTAAAAAAAAAATCTGTAAAAATAGATAATGACTGAAACGACCTATAGTATTCGTGTATTCATACCATTTTTTATAAAAGTTTATTTCTTTATTTGTTTAAAATCCACTAGTTTCGTGACCAAAAAAAGAAAAATTATCCACTAATTTTGTAAACATATAAGTGCCGATTAGTAAGGGCTTTAAAAGTTGTGGCTATAGACTTTTTTTATGTGAGACTGTAAAAATTGTGACTTTTAAAAAGATGGAAAAATCACTTCTTTTTTTTGCTTTATAAAAATTAGTATGCATGAACAAAAAAGTTGAGAAAGTGGTCGTAAGAATTTATATGATCAATTTTAGAAATTTACAAACTTTTATTTTTAAAAAGTCACATTGGTAAAAAAGTTGGCTTTTAAAACTTTTTTCTCTAAAAAAGTCTTTACAGTATGTAACTTTCTTTACTAATCACCACCATAATCATTTTGACATATATTTACCTTAATAACATAATTATATGTAATAAAATTATAAAAATTTATCCAAGTTGTGGACAAAAAAAAATTGGGAGCCCTACACGAATGTTTCTTTTGCCTTACCTGATCAGTACCGGCCCTGTTTTAATCTAGTTTTAACGTTTGATCACCTTTGTTTACGACTGCGGGAGTGATAGACCAAGACATCTCAGTATATAAGGAGTGTGATCTTGTACTCATCAATTGTGTTAATCTCATCATTCGACCATTATTACAAAAAGGTGTAAACAATTAATGAGTTTTTGTTGTAGACAATTAAACAGAAAAAATTGATTATATTATAGAGAGTGTCACTCAAGTGTTTACCAGCTAAAATTATTTAAGGTAAAGTTTTTTATTTTCCAATTTAAATATTTATTTTCATATTTTCCCAAAACCATTTATTAAGAGAGCCGAGAGAGAGAGGGAAAGCAAAAAAGAGGATTTCTTGATACTCAAAGCCAAGGACTTTCTTTCACACAGCCAAAGTTGGAAACAAGCTCGAAGAGTTTCTTTCACAGATTCCAATTGTGTTCCGGCGAGAAGATGGACGGAAACTTCCATGGTATTCCGGAGGATTTTAGGGAGCTTGTTGAAAACGTGAAGGAAGTCTTGAATCTTCCTAATGAAGAGATTACAAATCAAGAGATTTGGGGAATGCTTGTAGAATGTGACTTGGATCTTGACAAAGCCACGGAGAATCTTCTTCTTTCTCGAGGTTTCTTTCATAAAGTCTCTTCCTTTCTCTCTGGGTTTCAAGCTTTCGAGGTTCTTTGATTGAATGTTGAAGAAACGAAGATGAATCAATGGTCAAATCTCTTCAACCCTTGATATCGCATCTTACTGCAAATCGTTGCCTTTCTTGTTAGTTTTTGCAATTGTTGATTTGGTTGGTGTTTAATTCACATGATTTCTGATAATGCTGTTATGATGCCTTTGCCAGTTCCTTTTCAAGGGGTGAAGAATAAACGAGACAAGACGAACAAGGTACTGTATTAGAGAGTTGAGACCTTTGTTAATCTAAAGCTTGAATCTTTCTGTGTTGTATTCCACTTATTTGCTTGTTTTTCACAGACCAACGACACTAGGGATGCTCAAGATGGTAATCAGATGCTTAATTCTTATCTTTTCATCTGCTAATTATGGTTCAATATCTTACCAAAATGTGGAATGATGTGTAAGGAACTCTTAATCGTATGGGTGGTTCAACTTCTACTTCCGGTCCATCTTCATCTAACAGGTTTTGTAACATGTCATTGCAGTTTTCTTTCCCGAGCGTATAACCTGTCACATAGCTTTACTATCCTGCTTGTAAAGTTTCTTGTAACATCCTTGTCTTTGCAGTGATCTTACCGGTGGTGAATCTAAGAGAATTCCAACGAATTCAGGTGAAGCAGTTGGTTCGTTATCTGCTACATCCCCAGTTCTTAGTCACCAACCTCCATCAAACAGGTTCCCTTCATGCCTTAATGTTGTCAGTTGATGCAGTGACATAATTACCTTTGCTATTTTTCCTTGTGACATAACTAGTTATCTCCTTTTCTTTGCAGTGAGCTAACAAATCGTGAAACTAAGAGATTGCCAGTAAGCTCGGGTAAAGCAGTTTCTTCGTTATCTGTGCAATCTTCGAAGTATGGATCTTTTATATCTGGTGGGAGAACAATGGCTGAGGTTTTGATGGGTTTAAGCTCATCCAAAGAGAGTGTAACTAAAGCTCCTGCCAAGGATGACTGTCCCATGAATGAGAAGCCAGATGCTTCAGTTATTAAGTCTGATGTCAGAAGAGATCAACTTGTAGAGCCCGCTCCGAAATCCAACCAAAGTTTGTTCGATGAAGACGCTACACCTACTAAAAGGTTCTTTTATGTTGTTTTCTCTTGTTGGATGCCTTAAATTTTTCAGTTGACGCATCTCATTGCAGTTCCCTTTCCCGAGCGTATAACTTATTAAAAAAACTTCACTATCGATGTCTTTGCAGTGATCTTACAGATGGCGAAGCAGTTGATTCATTATCTACTACATCACGTATCATCGGTCACCAAGCTCAATCAAACAGGTTTATTTCATCTTGTTCTTTTGTTAAATGCCTTAATGTTGTCAATTTATTCAATGACATATAAGTTCACAACATATTTAACTTGGTGTTTTGCTTGTAACATTTCTTGTTATATTCTTGTCTTTGCAGTAACTTGGTGCCAATAAGCTCGGGTGAAGCAGGCACTTCTAACTCGTTTATTGAGTCTGCTGCTACAAGTGATGCACTTTCAGAGCCTGCTTCAATGTCCAACCAAAACTTGCGCGATGAGGATGATACTTTTGTTTCAATAATCGAGAAACTTCTTCAAATACCAGCTTCCGAATACAACGAAAACTTCCCTGGTCACCAAGCTCAATCAAACAGGTTTATTTCATCTTGTTCTTTTATTAAATGCCTTAATGTTGTCAATTGATTCAATGACATATAAGTTCACAACATATTTAACTTGGTGTTTTGCTTGTAACATTTCTTGTTATATTCTTGTCTTTGCAGTAACTTGGTGCCAATAAGCTCGGGTGAAGCAGGCACTTCTAACTCGTTTATTGAGTCTGCTGCTACAAGTGATCCACTTTCAGAGTCTGCTTCAATGTCCAACCACAACTTGTGCGATGAGGATGATACTTTTGTTTCAAAAGTCGAGAAACTTCTTCAAACACCAGCTTCCGAATACAACGAAAACTTCCCTGGTCGTTATGCTTCTTCGTTCCCTATGGCACTTTTTGCGCCTGCTGCTAGAGGAGGTCAGCTTCAAAAATCTACTTCGGATGTCATCAAAAATTTGCCCGATAAATTTCTTGAAGCATACAAAGCTGCGTCAAATAATGAGCAGACTCCTTCAGAATCAAGTCCGCAAATGCAGAATTTTGAGACCTTCCCAAACGTTATGGTAAAAAAAAAAAAAAAAACTTCGCTTGTGTCATTGTACTTTAGGTTCTGTAGCTAGATAAGAAGGAACAGGATCCTCAGTACTCGACTTTTCCTTTCGATCAGTCAATGCCTAAACAACACAACAGTACTACTGCATCCTCGGTTGGTCGTATGCCATCAATTTCCATGCTTGAGGTAGTCTCTTCTCATAAAGCATCAATCTGTATTCATCCTTAAACGACCTCCGTTTAACCCTGTGATTCATATTTGGTTCGATTTTCTTTTCTTTGTAGGCATTACAAAAGGCAACTGACTACGTACCACAGAAGAATCAAGTAGCCATGAAACATACAATGAACTCTGGTTACTTGCCGCCTAGACAGAACAGTGCCTACATGTCACCATCAGCACTTCAACAACATGGTGGTGGACTCAACGCTTACTGTCATCAGTCTCCAGCTGCAATGCCTCCTCAGTCAGCTATTAATATTGTTCCTTCCACTAACAGTTCTGCTTACGGGTTTAGCACGCCGGATTACAACACTGCTAACTCGAGGTTTAGAAGTTTACAGTTTAACAGGAGCAGTCACTTGCCACCGTTTCAGCATCAGGTAAACCCATCAAATCACCCTTTGGATTGATATACATAGACCCAAGAAGATAATTTATCATCCTCTAACGCCTACTTTGTTCTTTCCTATGGTTTGATCTCAGAGTAGAAACTCAAATGTGGGGCCTCCTCAAGGACACAACAACTCACGTGTGCAGTCAGAAAGCAGCCAGTCACCCAGTTCCGGACAGAGCCAACAAGTACACCAACATGACCAGCGTTATAGAGGATTTGGTTATCAAAGAAGCAGTCCTGACAATGAGTTTCTGAACCAACAAAACGCTAGAAGAGACCCATCTGACGATCCTAACCAAACTCAACAACAGCCATGACCAAGAAACAACTGTACTAATCAAGAGCCAACTAGTCAGCATTCAATGGCCTTTGCTTTTACATACATTCTTTGCAGAGATTAGCTACTTTGTTAATATCTTTACTTAGCCTTAGGAATAGTCAAACAACGTTTTCTATATTTTTTTTTTTACTACGTTCAGCCTTTTCTGCAATTGTAACTAACATTGTTGCTGATCAAGAAATTCAGATATACCATTCACTCTAATGTGAAAACTTTATATATTATCTTGACCATCATGCATCTTGAAGTTTGAGAATTTGTTACCAGTTCACAATACACAAGAGGAGAAGATTGATCATTTGAGTTTCGGGTGTATTATATTTTCTTGGTTAGAATTTTCTAATTAAGATTCTGACATATATCTTATATATCTTAAGTGTATGAATTTACCAGGTTCTGACTTCTTGCCATCAATTTTTACTTTCAAATATTTACATTGTAACGATTGATTGGTTGATTCTTATTTTTTTATATAACACCAAAAAATATATTTTTTTTATGCTTAGGTGATTAGACAATTGCAAATTCATGAATTATGAACCCAAAAATGAAATCAATTTTTTTTTTTATATATTTTTTTTGTATAAAGTTAAACACGACGTGGCTCATCTTTCTATATAATTTCAACATGTTGAATAAAGAGAAGTGGGATCATCAATGCATTTTGATTGACTACTTTTTATTATTCGGTTTTAATTTATCACCTTAGTTATTTAACATCAAATATTTTATAGCAATTTATTTTCTTTAAAAAATATTTTTATACTAAAAATCTTCACTTTTTGTGTTCTATAATTGAAATTTTTTTTCATTTGATTTCGACATATAATTTTTTTTTTCTAAAATAGAGTGTCTAAAATTATTAAACAATAGTGTAGGATGTTGAATTATTAGATGGAAGAGAGAAGATGTTGTGGAGTATAAAATAGGGTGTTGAATTTTTTCAACATGCATTGTACATAGTCTTAGATAAACAGCCTCCTTGATATCTTCCTTTGATCACCATAACTTTGACTCTTGCAAAGAAGGAGAATTCTGAAACTTCAAACAAAACAAATGTCAAAGAGAAGAGATACTTCTTCTTCTTCTTCTTCTCTGACTTTGACTCTTCTTTCTCTTCTCTTATGTAGATAACATAACTTTGCAAGCGTTACGAATTTTCATGTTTGTGTCTAAAGAGCTAAAGAGACATAATGCAACAGTGAGAGGAGAATCAAAGAGTTCTACGAGTAGAGTAGAATACATTACTGATTACAATGTACAAAATATTCTTGTGAGCGCGTGCAAGTGAACCTTGAAAAGATTATTAAAGCAGTCCCTGGAATCAAAGTTGTAGATAATTTTTTATACATATCAGAACTAAACCTAATCGGTCTCCATTTCTCCATCCAGATAGGGAATCACTTACATGGTAGAGGAGATACGATATTAGCTATTAGCATTGTTGCACGTGAAGGTAATACTTACGCCAATAGTTTTGAGTTGGATGGAGTAATTTACTGCGGTCAATGAAGCAACGTTACCAACACATATCATATATTAATCGAAGACCAAAGGCTTGTTACGGGTAATTTGGCTCTAGCTAATAGCATGAGGGTAAAATCTGTTGTGAGAGTGATATGTGGTAAAAAGAGATTGGACAAAAGAGAAAAAGGTTATATGCATGTTGGATTATACTTGGTTGAGGATTATTGGCAAGACTAGAAATCCTACACAATTTGAATATGAACAAAACATGACCTCCATTTATTCCCTCTTGCCAATAATCTTCACTCACGTACAGGGCCGGTCCAACCATATTTGGTGACCGAAGCGAAACCAAATCGTATGTTCTTATATGTTAATCTCAACTCATAGGTAATAGCAAATAGCCAAATATGTTCTATATATGAAGAAGGTATCAACTACACAAAGTTTTTTCGAAATAGAATTATGATTTTGATTAGAGATTTAGTAAAAAAACACCCTAAGAATTAGGCCTGGGCATAATATCCGGATCCGAAAATAAGAACCGGATCCGACCCGAAAAATCGGGTTCGGATCGGATCTGGATCTTGGCTTATTATCCATATGGGACTTGGACTGTGTACTAATTGGATTTCGGATCGGATCGGGTATTACCCGAGATCCGTTGGGTACCCGAACTTCTTCCCTTCACTCCTACGATTTTATATAATTTAGTTTGTTGTTTGAGTTTGAATATTTGGTTCAAGTTTGATTTAAGTTTGAGTTTACTTATCATTTGGCTTTAAGTTTTATTACTTATCATTTTGGTTCAATTTTATTTGTCATTTGATTCAAGTATGGTGTTTGCTTATCATTTGGTTATTCAAGTTTACTTATTTAAGTTTGGTGTTTGCATATTCAAGTGTAATTATGATTTTTTACAAATTTAATTTTCATTTGGTTCAAGGTTATTTATTACGTTTTACTTATCATTTGCATAAAGCTTGAATGTGTTTATTAAATTTTTTTCATCGATCATTTTGGTCTAAATACCCGAACCCGAACCGTATCCGAATGTGTTTCGGATACCAAATCGGTTCCCAAAAAAAACTTATGAACCGAACCGAACCCGCATGGAACCGAACCGAACCCGAACCGGATATCTATGAAATACTAATTTAGTCTTCAATCCTAAATTCCAAAATACCCGAACCCGAATGGATCTTACCCGAACCCGAACGGGTACCCGAACGCCCAGGACTACTAAGAATCTTAAATAAGCTTATAAATTTAATTCCCAAAAATAAAAATTAGTTTGGGGCCCTAAGCGGTTGCTTATCCTGCCTACCCTCAAATCCGGCCCTGCTCACGTATAATCCATCATACACAAAACGTTTCTCATTTTTCCTCCAATTTCTTTCTACCACGTATCACTCTTATTGCAGTTTTTCCCTTATGCTATTAATTAGCTAGAGCCAAAACTACTTGTAACAAATCTCTGATATTCGATTAATATATATATAAATGATATGTGTTGGTAAGTTAATTGCCTCCTTGACCACACTTAATTACTACATCCAACTCAAAATTGTTGGTGTAACCATTACCTTCGGACGCAACAAAGCTTGTAACTAATACCGTATCTCCTATGTCCATGTAATCATTCCCACCGGAGATATAGAGGCCAATTAGATTGAGTTCTGCTTTGTATTGAAACTCATCTCCAACTTCAGTTCGGATTCTGCTCTAGTGATCATGTAAAAGTTCACTGTCACGCAATAAAGAAAATTCTTTACATGAAAAACAAACTAAAAACCCCAACTAAAAACGCTTATAAACGTAATATATCTAAATAGTACATATAAATAAAAAATCTACAATTTCAGTTGAGAGTTTTGAGACCATATATATAAACAGTTAATTACTTCTTTAATATTATATATATATATGATTCACATGTAACAAATACCACAAAACAATAATTATTTACAGATGCATACAAGAACAATGACACACACATACTCCTTCTGAATTTTAATGTATGATGTTTTAGATACACAGACTACGAAATCATTGCATTTTTTTTTTTCAAAACAAAAATGTTGTTATCATCAATCTATAACCAATAATAATAACAAAATAACAAAAACTCAATAATTTTTGCAATGAAACTCAAAAACAAGTTAAAAAAAAAAAAAAAAAAAAAAAAAACCCTTAAAATTAAAAAAAAAAAAAAAATTTTTTTTTTAAATTTTNGAAGAAATATATTTGTTCTTAAATCTAGAGATACAAACAACAACCATAATTTCTGTATTAAATATACTGTATATAATCCTTAGATATATCTAGATTCATAGATCAACATAAGATATTCACAATCAATGAATGATCTAGATTCATAGATCAACATAAGATGTTCACAATCAATGAATATGCATACAAACGGAGAAAATGGAAGACGAACGAACCTTTTCTCAACAGTCTGCGGTAAAGGGAACCTTATCATCCTATAACTCGCCCCTCCATCGATCCCTTTGTCCTCGTCTTCGTGCAATCGGTTCTTTTTTGCAATCTCGTATTGAATACTTGTGTAATTAAAGTCTCTGTCAATCTTACACAACAATAGAGAGCGGCCGCTTCTTTTTTTTTTCTATGTTCTCTTTATAAATGATTAAATATGATAGGTCAAGTAAGACCCTACCTAACCCTAAATAAGATTTCAAACGTGTCACATATATAATACTCCTTTGTTTCGATTTAAATTGATTTTAAGAATATTTTGTGTTTCAATTTAAATGGTATTTTCATTATAATTGTCATTAATTTATTTTAATACTCGTGCGCTATTGTTAAAAAAATTCTAAAAATCATATAATTAATAAGAAGAGGGGTTATATTTAATATTTTAATCTTTCTCTTAATTACCGTGCAAAAACTTTAAAGATAATATATTTTGAAACAGAGGTAGCAGCAAATAATATATAAAAGACTGATACGTTGTTTTTTTTTCTTTTGTCTGACATTTTTTTTGTTCTTTTGCACACTTAAATTTTTCTTCTGCTAAAAAATAAATAAAGTTCTAAGACTCAAAAAGAAAAAATGGAAGCTATTTCCTACCCCTCCCGATTTCCAAGACATTGTTTATTGCTCTAGGAAATTCCGGTCAGGCTTCGACGTTTTGTTTCCTTTAGTTTTGTGACGGTAACGCACTCCGGCAACAAAGCTGTTCTTGCCATATCCCGCAGTGTCATTGAAGACTTACGGTTTCCAAATTTAGAGGATTTGCAATCTTTTTGCGAGAGTTCTAAACACTAGTTATGCTATGGTATTACATGGTGAGATGACTTTTTGTTTTTCTTCTCTTCTATAATTGAAATATATTTATATATATTATTTGTCTAATTGTTAATATTGAAGAACAAAAAATTCTTGAAATCTTATACTAACTTGACAAAATATATTGAATTGCAATTTACTAAAATGATTAAACCGTAACTGACTTGAAAAAATTTCTTAGTAACGACTTGAACAAATTTCTCAGAGAGAAACATAAGCTCCGAATGGTGACATGCACTATCCGAAGTGGAATGAGCGATTTGCTGTACGGTTGAAATAGTAAAAATGGGTACTGTGGATTAAATGCGGTTTATAAAAGATAGTGTATAAGTGCAATTTATGATAAAACGTGAATGACAATCTAAAACAAAAAACGCATTCAAAACCACACTTATATGTTCACCATTCAAGGCCATAGTCTTATAACTGTATCTTGATAAGACAGAGAATTAGTCTTCCTACGACACATAATCAAGCAACATAATCAAGCAGACCAAGAAAAGAGACTAAAACAAATTATCAATTAGATTTGACTACTAATTGGAAGCAAATGTGGAGAATCCGAAATAATTTTGAAAGAGGATCCATATCTAAGCCAGAAAACTAGTCCGAATAGATTGGAATACAAAAATAAAGGGATAAAAGCTAACGAGAGAACTATTTATAAGCATGCATAGTTCTTAGATGAAATCTATTCTAGTTCGTTCCAATAAAATCTGGTATATGAATTTCATGTTGTCGACCTTAAAAATGAGAGATAGTGGATATATATTTGATATAGTTATAGTGTTTTTGATATTTTTAAAAGTTAAAAATATTTTGGATATTTTGGACTCATATAATGTTAATTTGTCTGAACGTTTCACTTTTATTTAAGAGATATTTAACCAAGAGTTTTGAATGAGTTGATGTTTAATGAATTTTAGTTTTGATGATTTTGAAAAGTTTTAATGCAATCATCTAAAATTTCACAGAAAATCATGTGATTTAAATATTTTATTTGTAACTAAGAAAACCATCCAAATTACTCTAAAATCATTTAAAAGAAAATGTTAAAAAATATTTCCAATAACACTGAATTTGATGATATTTGTTCAAATCACTAGTCCAATAACACTGATTTAAAAGGATTTTTTTAAATACATGTTTTAATAACACTGAATTTTTCAAATTAATCAAAATCATCCTAAACATATGATTCAATATAACCCCTAAATGTTGTAGCCAATATATTTGTAATAGAGAGAGTTGGAAAGCATAAATAAAGTAACTTTGTAAAAACTTTCAAGTTTGTAAAACATCTCGTATGCAATTATTTCTCGCTTAATATTTTTGTTTTTCAGATTATCAAATGAAAGAATTTCAAAACTACCGCTTTCAGGTTATCCTTTTTAATATAAGTTACCATTTTCAATATTTTAAAATATTCTATAATATTAGTAAATTAATACAAATCAATATAAAAATTATTAAGTAAATTATTGAGACACATACAGTGACCAAAAATGTTCAAAACTTAAAAAAATTATTTACTTGTTCATTATTAAAAAATCAAAAAGAATTAGTTAGAAAAATAGTAGTAATCTAGCCCAAGATAAAAGTCTCAAAACTTTTTTTTCTTTAGCTATTGTTCCTTATCTAAAGGCATTGGTGGTGGTTGCAACATCTCTATTAAAAATGGTCGATGAGCAAACTGAGATCCCAATGGGGAATCCATTGTAGTTAGTTGACTCATCGTTGTCAAAATACTTTATTATTATTATACATGTAGAATTTAGGCTTTATCTATGCGGAATTTGGGCTGTAGTATATATATGTTATATAGGAGTGTGAGGTATGTATACTTCTTAACCATGGTTGTATACTTGTATACTCTTTGAATTTAAGTAAATTGAATTTAAAGATTTTGTATAGTAATTAAGAAAACATTTTAAATACCAAATATAATCTCTCTCTTTCTTATTAATTACTTAGGGGTATATTAAACTATGCATTTAGAATGGTTTTGAGTGATTTAACAAATTTAGTGTTGTTGAAACATATATTTTAAAACCTCTTTTAAAAATTAGTGTTATTGGACTAGTGGTTTGAACAAATACCTTCAAAATTGGTGTTATTGGAATAAATTTAAACATTTGGTTTTAAATAATTTCAGTGTGTTTTGGGTGAGTTTCTTTTTAAAATTACAAATACTCAAATAACATAATTTTTGGTGGAATTTGCGATGATTTCATTAAAACTTCTCAAAAACATTAAATCCCAAATTATTTAAAACTTTTGGTTGAATACACACCCCTTCGTGTTTTCAGCCCTTTGACCAACAACCCAAGGATATAAAAAATAAGCTAATGACAATTTTTATACAAAAGAAGAACAAAAAATGCATTTTGCAGTGCTTTCATCATCATTGTATTTATGTCAAATACCTCTTGAAATTCGGTCATCTAACACAAATTGGATTGCATATAAAATATATGTTCAACATTTTACATTCAAAACAATAGAGAGATTTAATGCATCAATCACTTCGAAAATTGTTATATATTGGGTATACATGCATACCAAATAAGAAATGCGGTTAAAAACTGCTAAATATTTGTTGACAGAAGTGTATATATGTTGAAAGACAATACAAAAAGTTAAATTAGTAAAATTGACATATTACAAGATTGAAAAGTCTAGATGGAATACGAGAATCCACATTGGGGAAGAAAAGAAATAAAATATCTTATTTTATTTTATAATATGTTACCAAAAAATCTATTTAATTTATCTTTTTTAAAAATAAATTTATTGCCTAGAAAAGTTTGTTTTATTGTTGGTCAAATATGCTACTTACATGTATATATTTTTAGGGGTACTAAGTACTTTAAGAGATTTAGTTAGTTACTTATGTTGAATTCAAATAATAATTCCATTAATTATCATATTTTTGTTCTCAAATTTTTTTTTTTTCATTCTCCAAGACTTCTATATAATTAAGATCGCAAACCTAAAGTTTTCATTTTCACACCAAAAAAAGAAAGTATAAAGCAACTCTAAGCCGGAAGAGCATGGCAAGAACAAGGTTGAAAATTGCTGCGATTGAGGACGATAACGCATGAAGAACCAATTGCAAGAGAAAGGTTCAAAGCTTGGAAAAAAAAGGGTCCTGGAGTTCTCAATCCTCTGTAACATGGCTATTTGTTTGCTGATTTTCAACCGCGATGATATGACGGTGTGGCCATCACTCGTTGTGGCTAAGTCTCTCATGGATAAGTTTTTCGCTTTACCGTTTCTTGAAAGGAACATGAAAGCGACAGATCAAATGTCATTCATCAACCATAATATCGAATTAATCGAGAAGAAACTAGCCAAAACAAGGAAGGTGATATATAAATGATCTCTTACTCCAACTCCAAATGGGTCATCATAAAATGGTTGATCTTTCGAAGACCGATATCGATAAACTAAAGACCTATGCAAAGGAGAAAAGTCAAACATCAGAGAAAGAGATAGGGTCTAGGAGGCATGGTAATACAAGTGTCAGCGAGACATCTTTGTAGGAAGGAGACCTCACGAAGATGTATCTTAGATGATTCGAACGTCCAAAACCATTCCAATAAAGAGACTGGTGTACCTCAGACGAAGGCTACCCATAGTTTCAATTTAAACTTAGTGTCGTCGGATGGTGAAGACCATGACGATGTAAAAGCGATGTAGCACCAAAGAATATTATCATGTGTTTCTGTATGAACTAAACAATATTATTATTATATATCATTTATTATTTTAATTCATACAAAAACAATGATAGAAAGCCATATGATATATTCTTTTGCTATATCACTTACGCATCACCAAGGTCTTCACCGCCTGACAGCACAGAGTTCAAGTTGAAACTATGACCAACTTTCGTATGAGGTAAAATAGTCTCGTCATTGGAATGACTTTGGATGTTCGAATCATCTAAGATACATTTGTGTGGGGTCTCTTCCCAAAACGATGTCTCGTTGGCACTTGTATTACCGTGTCTCTCCTAGACTCTATCTACTTTTCTGATGCTTGAATTTTTTTCTCTTGTGCATAGGTCATTAGTTTATTGATCTCGATCCTCGAAAGATCAATTATTTTATGACGACCCATTTGGAATTAGGAGCAAGAGGTCATTCACCTCTAAATCATTTATCACCTTCCTAGCTTTAACTAATATTTTCTCGATCAGTTCAATATTCTGGTTAATGAAGGACGTTTGATTCGTCGCTGTCATGTTCCTTACAAGGAACGGTAAAGCAAAAACCCTACCAATGGGAGACTTAGCCACATCGGGAGATGGCCACCGACATATTCCAATAACGGTGGCAATACTGGCTACTTCTGATGATATTTGCACCCGTTTTGCAAGATTTCTATCTGGTTTGGCCGAAACCATCCCGGTTCGATTAATATTCCGAACTGATTTTTCTTGGTTCAATTGTGAACCACATGCTACCAAGACTTATATAAATTGCTAAAGACCTAATGTTTTGCAATGTATGATTTCTATATTGTAATCTAAGTATCTAAGTTTTTCAAAGTGTCGTTCTTTGGAGAAACTCAAGATCCTTTGGATCTCTTTATGCTTTATGCACTTTTGAATCTTAACCAATTGCAACCTTGTCCTTTTCAATGTTTTTTCCATTACTTTTAGTTGTCATTGTGTAAGTAGAGCATCTTTGAGTTTTAGGTTGAAGATTAGGAGATTAGACGGATGATTAGGGAGTTGATTAAGCTTATATATTAGGATTCTTTAACATGGTTTAGTACTTAAAGCCAAGATTGACTTGATCACTTATGAGTTATGATTAAAATATAGGTATTTTATGTGGCCCTAAAGGTGTTTAATGAAATGGTATGTAATGTAAGTTTTTGTAATTTCATTAGTGAATGGAGTTCCCCATTTATTTGTTCTCTTTCCGTTGATGAGTATCGTTCCCTACTTATACCATGTGCCTACACATTCTTGCAACAATCTAATTTGGTGCCACATAAGAAAACTATATGTTCCTTTCATCTACGCGCCTAATCCATCCCGAATTTACATGCAAACAAAGTGACACCGATTCCAACATGGTTTGCGATATTTGGAGCCAAATCAATTTAAACACCATTTCCTTTCCTCCAATCAATTTTCACATATCGTTGATAGCCTCATTTTTATCTATATTTCCAAGATGGCAACACTACAGATGATCAAGAAGAGCCCTCACTATCCATACGTGGAGCCACGATAGAACCTAAAAAGTAAATACTAGGAAATAAACTATAGTCAATCTTCTCCAATTTAGAGTTATTTCCTTTCCGTTTCAAGCATTTTGACCGTTGGAGGTTGTTACAACCAAACCTATTCTCAATATATTGTATTTTTTTTTTAAAACACCTTTTATCATCAATCTAAGTTTTATTAAAAAAAAAAAAAAACTAGTTTTTTTTATCTTTTTTATTTGCTGAGTGTGTCTCCCCTAAACTAAGGTGTGAAGAATATACTCCAAGGCTTGTCACAGCCTTTAAAATATGTTCTCCATTCCATCATCAATGTCTACCCACACTGATTTAATTTGAATCAAAGAAAGAGTTTTCAGTCTTTCTTTAAGTCTAGAACAACTTCTGCGGTTTATATATACACCCTTGAGCATTTAGGGGTATATCACAAGCAGACTTGGACATGTTTGATTACAATTTAAAGTTGTTCTTCCAGGAATTAGTTAAAAGAAAAATACACACAAATTATTTGTAAAGAACAAAACAATAAATTCAGGTGCGGAAATCTTTATATCTTCATTTAGAAAAAAAAAATTGAGTTTATGACACTAAGGAAAAAGGAGAGGAAAATTGAGTGAAAAAAATTCTCTGTCATGCAATAAAAAATGGTTTACATGAAAAATAAAAATAAAAAACCCAATTAAAACGCTTATAAACATAATATATCTAAGTAGTACATATAAATAAAAAATCTACAATTTCAGTTGACAGTTTTAAAACTATAAAAACAATTCCCACAAAACAATAATTATTTACAGATGCATACCACAACAATGACACACACACATACTCCCTTTCAATTTTAATATATGATGATGTTTAATTTAGATACACAGACTAAGAAATCATGGAATTTTTATTTTTTTTTCAAAACATAATCATCAATTCTGAAAACCAGTAATAAAACAAAATCTCAATAATTTTTGCAATGAAACTCAAAAACAAGTGAAAGAAAACCAAAAAAAAAACCCTTAAAGTATAATTTTTCTTAAATCTACATATACATGGAACAATCAAAATTCCTTAAGACATATCTGGATTCATAGATCTGACAAAATGGCAGACGCCTTTAAAGAGACTAACCTTTGTCCTCGTCTTTTTGCAATCTTGAATTGATTAACTGTGTCAAGTCTACCGTGGGAGTATTTTTTTTCTCAAATCTACAGACACATACAACAATCAAAATTGTTGTATTAAATATACAATATATAATTCCTTAGACATATTTGGATTCATAGATCAACAAAAATGGGAGACGACTAACCTTTGTCCTCTTCTTCATGAGGCAATCTGTTCAATTTGCAATCTCGTATTGATTTGTTGTGTAAAGTCTCTGACAATCTTACAGAACAATAGAGAGCGGCCGCAATTTTTTTTTTTTTTTTTGGGTCTGTCTAATTTATAAATGATTATATATATGATAGGATAAGTGGGAGCCTGACCTAACCCTAGACTAAGATTTCCTACTATACGTGTCATATATATTAATATATATGTTTTTATATTATTTTTTTGGTCTGACTGTTAATTTATTTATTTTTACACCCTTTTATGTTTTCTTCTGGCAGAAAAAGTAAAATTAAGTTTTAAAACTATAAAAAATTTAAACTGATACTTGAACACTACATGATCAGTCACAGCTTTAAGAATTAGAGGCATGGATCTATAATTATATGTTAGAATGTGACATACCCCCATTTTAGCTAACAGAAAATTATCTCCGTTAACAATTTTTTTTTTTTTATTTAACAGGAAAAGGGTGTTATTTCTTGATTGGACGTAAATTATTTAATTATTTATAATATTAATCAATAAAATTCAAAAGTAAATTATTTAGTTTTTACAATATTTGAAACTTAAAAAAAAAAAGTAATGTGGCAATACATACAAATTTTTCTATTAAGATTTAAATTTCTTATCGACAAATGAGCGTTTTTATGATTTGGTATAAATAAGTGAATCTTTGATTTAAAATTTCAGATATTATAATACACATAGAGTTGGATATAGCTAGAGTTTTGGATTTTCAGAAATTTATGAGTGTTTAACTCCAAATTCAATTAAGGTTCCAAAATTTATAAGATATTTTTTTCACAATAAATAAAATATTATATAATAACATATTTTATTAATAATAGTATATAAGTCATCAAATAAAATAAAAATGACGGACGATATGCTTTTTATGCACTAAAAATATGAAAAACTAATTAGGCCATGAATGGTGACAAGTAAAAGGCGGTTTTTAGTGCGTTTTTTGTTTTAAGTTACCATTCACTTTTTATCACAAACCGCACTTATTTACACTATTTTTTACAAACCGCACCTAATCCGCAGTATGCGTTTTTACTATTTCAACCGCACCGCAAACCGCAATCCACTCATTCCGCACGGCAAACATAACGTCACCATCCGCAAGTCTGAGTGTTTAGTATCATAGGTATAAAACAAACGTCGTAAAAGCGCAATTCCTAATGTCTTTGGCGACCGGGGACTCCAAAGGCGATCTAAACACTCAGACTTCGACGATGCCTCCTGGACAATCCTTGCATAAACAGCACAAGATATCAATCCCTGGAAGCACCCACTTAGGGAGAACTATTTTTACTTTTACTTTTCTTAGGGCTAAGGCTCTCTGAACTTGCCGTCACGGCCAAGCAACCATCTACACATGTGGAAAGTGCAAAATGTGATAGTAAATAAACTACAAATATTGAAATGTTTAGCAATTGTTTAGCAATTTCATGGTAGTAAAAAAGAAAAAAGAAAATGAAACAATCACTTTAATTTCTAATAAAATATTAGACTCTCTGATCATTTGTGTTGGATTCCCATTAACTATCTAGATAATTAATCCAGCACAAATGAAAAACTATTAACTTAATCAAGATTAATAACAATAAATATAACAATTCAAAAAAAAAAAAAAAAAATCTAAACAAAATACATGATCGCAAACCAAATATTGATAAAAACTTTGTATCATAGACATTTTAAGGTAAATAAAGCGACTCTACTGGCACGTACCTTATCCGCCATGGAGTCTTTGTTTTTCCACATTTCCCAAACACTATATATAAATTATAGCAAAACACAAAAGCTTTAAAACTATTTGATCCGGTTCCTCCGCCACCTTCTACCAAATGGTCTGTCTCTTTAATACTCCCTCCGTTTTAAAATAAATGTCGTTCTGGAGGATTTTTTTCGTTTCACAAAGAGTGTCGTTTTACATTTTTAATGCAGGTTTTTACATTAATATCCGATTTTGACCCTGAGTTTAATGAAGAATATGAAGAGTCAACTAACTTTTTAGGGGTATTATAGAAATTTTAATATGTTTTATTAATCCGCGTGAATATAGTTAGGATGACACTTATTTTAAAACAGAGGGAAGAGGGAGTATTAGTTAAGGTATCTCAAAAACATTCACATATATCCCCAAAGGAAACAAAATTGGATAAGAGAGATGATTGATGATCTTGTTCTTGTTTTGTTATATTTGTTTACTGTTATTTTTTTTTCTATGGAGGGGTCTTAATTAGGTAAATGATCAAGGGCTAATTAAGAAAGCTGCTCAATCTGTGGTGTAAACTTTTGTGAAAAAAGAGAGGATTGTGTCGAATCTACAAGTTTTTAATTTTCATTTCCACTAAAAAATAGGAATAAATAGGTGAGAAGAAGAAGAAGAAACAGTGGGAAAGCACAAATCTTTCAGAAGCAAAGCAGTGCACTTTGTTACTTACCGATCTCACCATCGGTCTTCTTAATCCGATTTCTGATAAACCTTCCTCTGCTTCTTCTCGGCCAGTTCCGATATTAAAGTTTCCATCTTTATTGTGTATTTTTTGTTTGACTTAGTCTAAATACGAGGTCTTGTGTGTATGTGGCTCTTGATTATTGCTTTTGGTATGTTTTAGGGATTTTGGTGTAATGCGTTTAGTTATATGGGGATTGAGTATGCTCTAATGAGTGTAAGAAGCAAATCTTTTGGTGTAATGGGTTTAGTTTTTTGAGGATAGAGACTCTCTATTTTTTATTATTGATGATTGTTATGGTGTGTTTTAGGAACTTGGGTTTAATGGTTTGAATTCGAGTGTGCTCTATAGATGACTCAAGAAGGAATATCTAAGTGGAATGTGGTGTGAGCCGGCCCTAATTAAAATCATGCCTCAAATTCAAATATGAGAATAAAAGATTATGATGCTCCACAAGGGTTGAACTTTAGGTTATTTGTTTCTAACTAGCTAGAGGAGTACATCTAAAAAAATAACTCTAAATTGTACAAATATAATGGCTAAAATGGTTGTTTCCTCTGTTTTACCTCAGGGCCGGCTATGGTACTTTTGATTGTGTGAGGTTAGAGCCTCTCTATTTTTGGTTTTTGTGTGTTTTAGGAATTTTGGTTTAATGGGTTTAGTTATTTAAGCATTGAGCGTGCTCTACAGCTGAGGTTAAGAAGAAATCTGCATGTGAAATTTAGGGTAATAGCGTAGTTACGTTATTTGAGTTTTCAGTCTCTATATCTTTGATTCTTGAATCATATGGTACACTTTTTCTTCTCTAGTAGACTTTTTATACTCCAAATCCTTTATATATTTATTAAAAGAGGCATTAGTGCAAAAACTAAAAAGTCTGATGTATTCATAGAGTATTTTAAGGGACACATCATTTTATTGAATCAATCAGAACATTCTTGGTCATCGCTTGACAGTATTTAACTTATTTACCTAAAGTGATGACCAAGATATTTAATATTTTTATTGTCATTATACTTTTCGTAGGAAGCGTTATTAGAACTTCTCTAATTTCAGATATATAATCTTCATCACCCCGATCAGTTTTCATCGCTGGCCGCCAACCATCGAGCTCGAATCGATCTTTTCGATTACCTTGATGTTTTATAATCATATTTATATTCAGGTAAGTGATTCGAACAAGAATCTTAATTTAAAATTCTTGTTGGAGTCACATACCTGAATATAAATATGATTATAAAACATCAAGGTAACCGAAAAGCTCGATTCGAACGCGATGATTGGCGGCGAACGATGAAAACTGATCGGGGTGATGAATATTGTATTTCTTAAATTAGAGAAGTTTTAAGGACTTCCATATATTAATTATGAATATTTCTTTACACAAATTTATGTAATTTTTACAAATTTTATAATAATAATATAAATTTCTATAAAAAAAAAAAATATATTTATATATGGGAACATGACACATCACATCATCTTCTTTTTGTAAAAAAAAAAAAAGGTGACGTGACGTGGCATTATCATATTCACATATATAAAAATATTATTATTTCATTATACAAATTTATATTGTTTTATTAAATTGGTAAAAATTATATAAATTTCTGTAAAGAAATATTCATAATTTATAGATGCATGGATGTCCTTATAACTTGACCACAAACTTGACCAAAAAGAAGGTCACGTCACCTTCTTGGTCCGGCTATTTCTATTTACTTTCAAAGTAGATTACGTATTCTATAGTATGATGGATGTATATGACCACCCAAAAAAAAGTAATTTCTTATTCAGATACAGGATTAATTGTTTTAGTTGATAATACATATCTAAACATTATTATTTACAGCTCATTAGGTTGAACAATATATATAAATACTACTCTAGCCAGATAAGACTATATTATTGAATGAATCTAGAGAAATATTGACCCGGTAAGAAATAATAGTAAGATACTGGCTAGGGTAATACTGACCAATTTTATATATCTAGATCATGATAATGCCAAGTCACCTTTTGGCATAATATATCTTATCTCGCTCTAGAGTAATATTTAGATAATGTGTTCAACCTAATAAACGGTAAATAATAATATTTAGATATATGTATTATCACTAAAACAGTTAATACTGTATTTGAATAAGAAATTACTTTTTGTGGTCATATACATATAACATATTATATAATACATAATCTTTCTTTAAATGTAAACAGAAATAACCAGACCAAGAAGGTCACAAAGGATCATGAAAGACATGTTCATCTGATTTTTACCCAACCACGGGATGACCAAGATAAAGAAGCCCACAAATCTAAGCTTTAAAAGATTTGTCCTTTCGACTACTAGATTCAACAGAAAAAACGGTGTCCCTAATTTTCCAGAATTACGTGGATAAGGTTTCGGCATTGCATGGTGAGTTGAAAACATGATATGTGGTTGATCTTTACTCGTGGGACGAAATTTTTTTCTTACCGATACTTAAAACTCTTATATATTCTTGACTCAGTTGCATTTTTGGTAGGGGCCAATCAGACAATTCTTCATGCTTGTCATGTTCTTGAGGAATTAAGGTTGCTTGGTATGAAGTGGAGAGATAATATTGAGAGATTATCCAATACTAGCCTCAAGAAACTAAACAACTATCATTTCCGAAGAAGGTTAATTGTTTGGCCATTTTTCATTCGATACGCCCAATTTTATTTATTTAGCTTTTGTCATTAATCTTTTGACCGTTCTTCTGGTTAACAAGAGATGTGGTTATGTAAATGTGTAGGTTTGATATTTTTCTGTTTGGATGAGTGTTTTGACGAACCTTCTTTAGCATTGTTATATATTTAGGCAATGGTAATATCCCATCAGTATTGTATATATTATATATGTAATTATTTTCTGCAAACACTCTAAACATGAATTACTAACGCGATGGTTTTCTTTTCTTTGATTTTACGATAATAATTTTTGAAGTAATTTTTTCTGCGATTTAACGAGGAAGACCACCAAATAAATATACAAAACGTTTCTTCTACAAAAAAAAAATACGTACCTGGTGTTGTAGTCGAGATCCAAAGGCTGCGACGAACCCGTCGCTATATAGATCTCACATCTCTTTAAAATCTTCACCTAACCGTCTGACCTAGCTAATACAAAAATGACACAATTAATACATAAAAATGAGAGACAGAATAAGAACTTGGCGGTTGAAGAAAGAGGCTTATACAGTTATACTTATCCTCCGGAAGGAATCACTTCTTACTCTTCAAAAAATCACTAATTCTCAAGATGTTGAGAATACAAAGAATGAGGGAGAGAGAGGATAAGAACCTGGTGGCCGAATAAGGCAGAACCTGATTGTCTTCATGTTCCAATCAGGCAGAATCTTTGTCTTTCTCTTTTGTTTATGACAAAGACAAAAAGTGAGGCGGCTTTTAATTTTGTTGTTTATATATATGAAATGAATTATGAGGCCACACCCCTTCCAAAACCCTAGCTTACGTGTAACCTTATTATTATTTTAATAATAATAATAATCACAATAATACAAAAAATGTAATAATAATAACAATAATTATAATTATTATTACTATTTACTTTTCTTATATCCAATGTTTTTTTTTTGAATTGACTGTAAACCAGATATATATATATATATATATATATATATATATATTAATATATATTTGTTTAATTCGATATGAGAGTGTTTATGAGAAAATTTGTGATTTCAATATTTCTTTTTTTTTTTCTTAATTACAATGTAGCGAAGCATGCATGACTCTATTTCTCTTCACAGTTCACATATTTTTTGTTCTTTTTCTTGCAGATCTAATCATCCTATAATAATATCTAATAACGGAAAAAAGAAACATGTTTCCACATATCACATATGGGTAGCAAAATTATTAATTTCTAAAAAAGGATGGAGAACTCGGTTAAAAAAAAAAAAACTGGAGCAATGATTTATTGAACATAATAAAAAGGTTTACAACGCAGGATAGTGAGAAGAGAGTTCCCGAGAATCCAAGCTATTCCCTCATATCTGTTGTAGGATAAAAGGATGTTGCAATATTATCCAACAAATTCTCATAAAGTAATTCAAATGAAACGAAGCGTAATAAACATGGCCTCATAAAACTAATTAGTTTTTTTAATTATATTATATCCTTATATATATTATTTATAAATTTAATTAAAAACCAAATTTATTATATATATATATTATAATTTCCAAAAAAAAGATTTTCGTTTCACATTCGCTTGTTTCAAGGTTTTTTGGGATAAAATTGTAAATTGTATTTACCAAAAATGGAGCGGTTTTTTTTGTACAAGAGCCCGTAGCCCTGGGCATAGTGGGTAATGGTTCGGTTCCGGTTCGGTTCCGTGGATATTC
>OVAF01001042.1:0-26917 GCA_900406245.1 Odontarrhena argentea
TATAATTTTATATGATTGATCTAAAAACTATTTTATTGTTAGGCATAATTTAAAAAAACCATAGTAAAGACCTAGTTAAACTTATATTTAAAAGGTATAAAACCTGGAGCAGATTGAACCATAATATAAAGACACATCCGGTCCGGTTTAACGTACAGTTGGGTTTTAAAAACATTGCTGATAACTACAACCAATTCCACTGATCAAATGTGTTTGGTCCCCGGAAAAGTCAAATATAATATTGGCAAACTAGGAGAAATAAAATATATTGGTCATACAACAATATATAGAATAAGATTTTAATGTGGAAGTAGAAAAATACCATATAATAGTTAAAAGATTCTAACTAAATTTCCCTGAAACTTCACGTAATTAAAAAGCAAACCACCTATGAATCTCTAATACTATCTCAAAGAAAAAAAGAAATCAAAACAGTCTCTTGACTTATTTTATGGGATCGATGAAAGAAGATCATGTAGTGGTGATCAGTTATGGACCACCACCACCACCGGAAGGTTCAGTGACGACATCTTCGTCACCATTTACATACTCCTTCACGCCGTCAGCATCAAGATTCAGCTCAGGACCAACTACGGTTCATGTCTTCGGTTTGGTTCTCAGGTTTATAAGTTTGGTTCTGTGTTTTGTCTCTGCTCTTTCCCTAGCACTGGCAGTGAATGTTCATGGAACACACAATCACTCCTTCACTTTTGCTTCATATCCTCAACTTTTGTAAGAACCTTTTCTTCTTTATTCTTTTGTACTAATATTTTTATAATTTCTTCAATGAACCATATATTGCTAGTTATGCAAAATTACTTTCTCGTATATAATATTTTATTATTAAAATCGTGTAAGTAATTTCAAGATTTTGTGGATTAACATTTAGGAATACCGAGACGTTTCTGGATAAGTTTAGTTGGAAGAACGCTTTTCTATAAATGATATCTTTACATTTTAGTTTAAGTTTATTCTTTCGGTCAATGTTATTTTTATGTGTTACTTAAAAAATGGAAGTTCATTAATATATAAGTTTTTTTTTTCAGTTTTAGTTTGTCAATATATATATAGGATGTAAGAAATTAAATATCTAAACAAGAAAATGACATCTTACGTGAAAAAAAATTAAGTCTTATAAAATGACATAAACAATCACATGAATCAATGTACTAATACTAAACATAAGTAAATAAATGATATTAGGAAATTTGGCGTTACTCGTATTTCTCGAGATTTTAATGTCTAGGCGGATTGTCTAGCTCGTCCGGCTAGGTTAATGAACCAAGATATGTATTTTATAGATTTTGTTCATCGGTTTGGTTTTCTGAATCGTTGGCAGATTACTAATATTATTGACAAAAAAAAAAAAAATGTTAGGGTTGAGACTTTTTCTTTTATTCTTTTTGGTTGATGGTTAAATTTTGTTTACATATACTTTACAATTATATTATGTATTAAGAAAAATGTTTGCAGGTATTGTTTTGGTGTGGCAGTGGCTGGATTCGTGTATACATGTTTGCAAACATTCAAAGGAGTTTGTGATATTACTCACAAGGGAGTTTTAATACCTGAGCCTCTCTCGGATTATATAAGCTTCATTCTTGACCAGGTTCTTGTACATTATATTACTGATTAAGGAGATGCATATATATACATATAATCATATGTAGTCAATAATTAACATATATAACAAAAAATTGAGCTAAATTCAGGTTTTATGTTACCTGCTTGTGTCATCCTCTTCGGTGGCAATTGCGTGGATCCAACATGGAGACGAAGATGCCATAATATCACTGAGAAAGAACTCCATAGTTTCAGTTTCAATGTCTTTCATTGCTTTTTTGATTTTGGTACTCTCGAGCCTCGTGTCTGGATATAAGCTGTGCAAGAGATTTATGTGGTAAATTAATAATTCTTGTAAAGAGTTTTTATATTCAATGATGGATCAATCAGGAAATAAGTAATGAATATGTGAATAATGCAGTAAACAAGTGTTAATATTGTTGCATGCATGACCTTTGTCTAAAACAACCTTTAAGTACGTAAGTATAGATGTGTTCTCCTCTCGAACTTTTGCCAAAATTGTCAGTAGTTGGTTAAAGGGTTTTTTTTTTTTTTTTCAACTACACATTAATATCGATTGAGCCACAACTGGCTGGCCCAATAGTCAAGTCATGCATATTGCAGAGTGTAGAGACCGGAATTCGATCCCTGGTACACTGATGATTCCTGCCTTCTGTGGACTTATCCATCGCCACTAGGCCAAGGTCATTTGTGCAAAGGGTTTCTTATATATGCTCCAAAAACAATTTACAATAAAATCTCTATAAATTAATAATATTGAGACATTGAAAATTTATTAATTTAGAGAGATATTAGTTAATAGATAAATTTGATTTATTAATTTATAGAGAATGGTTAATTTTCATTATTAAATCTTCAAAAGAAAACATTCAAAAAATTCTGTTATGTTAAGAATTTTATAGAAATAAATGCATATATGAAAAGAAGCAGTTATTAAGCTTAGATTCCGCAATAGATATGAATTTAATAACATATTGATTATCTAAAGAAAAAAAGATAAATTTTCGTAAGTTCAAAGTTTACAATTAAATATGACGAATATCTTTACTGTCGATGTTGAAATTTTTTAAAAAAAACATTATGCATAAAGAATCAATTATCATATCTATAACTTCTTACGAAAATTGAATACATAACGAAAATGCAATTGTTTTTTTTTTATGTAGTAAGTAAAAATAAAGACAAAATTTAAGGAGAATTCAACTTTAAATAAAAACAAGCAGAAATACAATCATATTAGTACCCTATCTTGCACAAATGGCCCTGGCCTAGTGGCTGGTGGTAAGTCCACAGAAGGCAGGCAATCCCAGTGCACCCGGGATCGAGTCCTTCTCCTTGTATTATGCAAGATTTTGGCTATCGGGTCAGCCAGTTGTGGCCATGCCGCAGTTTGATCTTCTGAATTGATTTAAATGTTACAAATGTTGTTGTTTTATTGAATCTGGTTTGATCCATATTACATCATAGAGGAAGAACAAGTACCACATTTAAATTAATGAGAAACTAATGATCTTTTTGTACCAGAATTTAAGCAAGACGCATTAGCAATCCAAACAAGTCTTTGTTTCAAATTAAGGTAAAAATTAGGCGTTTCAAGTATTACAGTACGTAGCAGACGGACATGATCTAAAACATTTTCGATAACACAAGAATAGTTCTCATAATATAAATAGGCCTTCTTCTTCAATTGCCTTTTGTCAATTTCATCCCGAGTTAGCTTCGACGAAACTACCGTTAAACAAACTAGTGAACTACAAATCACAAATTAAATAGATAATCAAAACTATAATAACACTTCCCAAATATACCAGAGATCAAAACCGACCATAAAATTTTTCACACCGTTGCCTAGTGAAGAAAATTCCCACCGAAGATCTTATAGATTCGGACCCTCTAACTTCTTATCAGAGTAAATCACAACCAATCTTGTTCTCTTCAATTTTATTTCTTATCGAGATGTATAAAAAGAACCAGTCAAAATTCACCATCAAAACCAAAACATCAGGAAATAAAAAATCTAAAAAGAGTCTACTCCTGTAAATTTAAAATGATAATGATCAAAGAAGGCTTTAACCAAAAAAAACTCATCTATCATGTATACATTATAAGATTGATGGTTCATGGAAGAGCTTGAATTTAACTTCTAGACTGGGTTGAATATGTTGTTAAGGATATCAAATTCTACTCTTCACATAGAAGTGTAACTAGGCTATATTACATGAGTTAGAGGCTCTAATCTGAACAATAACTATTATATTGGAACAAGATTTACCTTACTACTGTTTCAAAACCTATTGTTTGGAGTTAGGAATAATTATCTAAAAATCAAAGAACGGCCGCTACTCAATATCATGTTGAAATATTTTGGTGAATTTTGAGAGCACTATCATCATTCGCACTAAATTTCATCTGGCGTGGCTCCAGAGCCGTTTCCAAAGATTTAGAGGCCCTAAACGATATTTAGAAAAAAATATTTTTTTTTAGTACAAAAAACTTACATGTAGAAAACGTTTTCTTATATTGTTCTTTAAAAAAAATTACCCAATTTTATAAATCAACAATTTTAACCAGTTATTTTACGATACACAAAATAACTAAGTCACTGGATCTCGATTGTTAATCTAAGATTTTATTTTGAGTTTTGAAAAATAAAAATTTTCACTAAACTAAAATTTTAGTTCTCAACAATATTTGATAAACGATTCAGGCATGAGAGAAACGTTTTCAGCTGGGATCATCAATCAATTATTTTCCCATTACAGCGTTGTCCCTTTAATTTTTAACCATAGTTTCTAAATTTAATTTTATAATTTCTTACTAATTTTTTTCAATAAATATCATGGATCTATATGTGTATGTGTATACTTTGGAAAACTATATTAACTAATATAATTAGTATTTATAGGGATTAAAGGCCTAAATAAAAAAAAATGGCCCTAAACCAATGTTTAATATTGGTGTTCATAGGCCATGCGTGGCTCAAACTCTAATGGAAACTGTTTGATCCGGTCTTCGTGTAGCAAAACTTAAAAAATTATCTATGTACAAAAATATCTCCAAATTGAATAAGAATTTTAAAAATTTGTATTACAAGAGATGTGAATTATAATCAATTTTTAGTTTTTGTTACTTTAGTTTCTCCTCTTTTTAACTAGGGAACAAGGGAAAATTTTAGTACTACCATTTTCCAAAAAATATCTTATTTTGGGTTTATTTTTAAAACTGTACAGGAAATTATCAAAATTAAAAACTTTAATATTATAAATTTTTATAGGGTTTTAAGGTTTAATCTTAAACCCTAAAAAAGATTATATCTCTTGATCAACCTTAAACCTCTAAAATTTTAACCATTAATCTTTAGTGGGATCTTTAGTGGGAGATAAATTTGTTGTGTACTCTCCCACTTGCTCAAACACTCTCATCTTTTTAATGAAATAGAGATTCCGAAAATGGTCTTTTTCTTTTCTTTTCAAAAACTTATTCAATTTTTGGTGGAGAGCATAGTGAAAAATACTTTTGGTTCACTGGAGTGTATCGTAACAATTTTTTTTTTTTGTCACCAAATAACTTGTATTAATCTAATCCCGAAGGTGAATAGTACAAGGGAACTCATAACTCTTTGCCATGGAGTACGAGGATACAATGCGAACAGCTAAGATAAGACGAAAGCATAAATTAGATCTAGAGGAAACCCAAAAGATTTGAAGATTCCATGAGACTTCGATTGTTGATTCCATTTGTGAGGCAGAATCTTGATCAAAGATTGTGACCATTGATACCAATTGGTCAAACAGCTGGACTCGAGAAGCCATCGAGGTTGAGTCTTCAAAAACACCAGCAAGAGAGATTGCGGTGTAGCGTTCCCGTAGCAATGGAAGAGTTGAACATATATTTGATTTTTCCCCAAATCCAGACACCAGTAAGTCGGTAATCGGATTTGCAGGGTTTGTTATTGTGAGCGCGTTCGGTAAGTGCGGCACGGAAAAGAGTTGGTCAACGAAGTTTTGCCGGAGAGAAGACTCTGTTAGCGTTGAGAATTCTTGAAAAAACTTAGGCTTACTGGGTTGTGTGTCCTTGCTAGCCTTATTGGGCCTAAAAATCTTGAGAAGAATTTGCTGCTGCAGGCCCAAGCCAAAAATACCCAAATTCCAGAAAAAACAAAGCCCATGGAAACTAGGGTTTTCATCCTTGTCTTTCTGCAGATGAGTTGCGCCGTCAACGGCGGCTAACGTTACTCTCCCCACCTCGCCTGAACCCAACACAGAAGATCCACTATTACCGTCGTGAGCGGAGCTCGCCGGAGGTCGGGAAGGCTGGGAACGGTTGACGGGGGCGACGGATGGGGACCCAAAAAATCTAAAACTGAAGCGTAGAGGGTTCACGAGAGTTAGGGGAACGGTTTGAACCTGTTGTGGTGGTGAGCGGAGGAGTGCTTCTGGTTCGGAGATGGTGGAGATGGAGCAGATCATGTAGAGATGGGATGGGTGGGCCGTGGAGCTTCGGTGAGTGTCTGGTGGTGGGTCTGGGGGGACCGGAGGGTCTGGAGGCTCCGGTGAGGGTCCATCAGCCATGAGCCGACGGCAGGGAGGAGGGATCGTGTTCCAGCGGACGCTACCGGAAGAACGGTAGGGAGTGCACGTCGCTGCAGTTCCAGGCACGGTGGGGAGAGGTGCTAGCGGTGACCGGCGGCGGAACGAGGAGACTTGCGGCGGCAGCATCAAGAAGGGGTGGATGACCAAGCAATGGGGGGAGGTCATGCTGCATTCGCGAGATCTCCGGCGAAAGAGATCGCCTCCGACGACGGTGGTTGGGTCCTCAAAACACGTGCCTGGGAGAAAACACGTCACTGTCAATCTCTACTATAATTTGTTTACGACTAGAAGCTTCTGTATCGTAACAATTTATCTTTTTAATTTACACCTCTTTTTTTTTGTAGAAAAAGGTTAAGTTTTTTTTTTTCTTTACCCTTTAATCTGAACATCAGCTTAGTGTATAGAAATACTAGAAGAAGTCCACGCGTTGTGTGGATGAGATTATAAAATTAAAATTTTTAATACAGGTTTGTAACACAATATAATATAATATATGAATGAAAGGAATTTTTTTTAGTATTATTATTTCGTGAATAGAATTTTCTTATAATATATGATTGAATGTAAATATTTTTTCTATATTTCGTGGATAGCATTGTTTGAAAAGATTCATGGGAAAAATATTTTGATAATTTTTAAAATATTCAAAATATCAATACTAAATTATTTTCATATTCTTTTTAGCTTTTATTGAATAATTTATTCACATGATCTATAAACAATCATAGTAATATTTTAATTAAATATTTCATGAGCTGTAGAAGTTATGAAATATTTGTATTGTAATATGAGTTTAAAAGGTTTCTTCGTATGTTTTTCAATTAATTAGTAAAAACAATAACGAAGTATATAGAGAGACTAAAAAAAAAAACAATTAGAAATACATGTGTCGCATGACAGTCCCTCATGAATAGTTGAGGAAGTGAACTATATTTTATTATACAGATTTGAAATAGAATTAAAGAGATTGGCAAAAGAATTTTGGTCAAATTTGAGTTTATTAATGTTAAGTATACAATTCAAACTTTTGACTTTGAAAAAAAACACCTTAAAGATGAGGGTCCTAAAGATGACCTAGATAGTATTTACTATTTAGTTTCCATAGCTTCTCACAAACAAGTCAAAAAGACAATTAATACTCAGCATATACTGATCGTTGGTTGTAAATATGTTTCATTATATATATACTATATATATATATATATATATTTCTAGTGATTTGAATAAATACTACATTATATGGAATTAATAATTGGAAACAAAAATAATGGTATAGATAATCCTTTTGATCGTTTAAGATTAAATGATCTAAATACTATGATGCTATTACGTAAAATAACGAAATAGCAAAAGTTATATGATATCTTGTTTTAGTTTTACACGTCATGTAAGAAATTAGGCACTAAATATTAACCTATATACAAAAAAAAAATTTTAGCAAAAATGACTAAATAAAAAAGCTTTATTTTACTTAATAACCAAATCTCTCCTATCTTGCAAAATTGTTGTTGCCTAATTCTCATGGATGCAGGAATTTTGATTATTTTTTTAATCTTTCAAAGTTTTGGTTATTTTACAATTTCACCCATACAAAAATGCCAACCCCCTACTTTAGTTTTTTTTTTTTTTTTCTTGCTTCCAAAAAGTTAATGGAGCCATATTAATGTAACATAAGAGAGATTAAAAAGAGTGAACTCCAGATATGAATTCGACTCAAAACTTATTCCACAGACATTAACTATAGTAATTAGAAAATGTTATAAACTGTGTGCAAGNGATCTGAGAGGGACAAAAAGGGGAAAGGAAGAAAAGAGAAGAATAAGAAGAAGAAAGAAGAAACTTCTGGAAAAAGGAGGAAGCAGCCACANAAACTGTGTGCAAGTGAGAGGGACAAAAAGGGGAAAGGAAGAAAAGAGAAGAATAAGAAGAAGAAAGAAGAAACTTCTGGAAAAAGGAGGAAGCAGCCACATACGCTCTTCTCGCACATTCCTATACTCTTTCCTTCTTGTGGACCCCTACACCTTCTTAATTCCAATTTTACCCTTTTTCTTCCTCGATCCCATTCCTTTTTTGCTCCTTCTGGAACTTATCGATCTGTCTCTCCTCTCTCCTCTCTCTTTCTTATCAATATCCATTCTCTCTCTCTCCGAACATTCTAGAACNCTTGTGGACCCCTACACCTTCTTAATTCCAAGTTTACCCTTTTTCTTTCTCGATCCCATTCTTTTTTTGCTCCTTCTGGAACTTATCGATCTGTCTCTCCTCTCTCTTTCTTATCAATATCCATTCTCTCTCTCTCCGAACATTCTAGAACTTGTCTCTCTCTAGCTTCGTGATTAACGTGTCTGGATTGTGTGTCAATCAAATCCCCCTTTGTTGGTTGGTAAAAGCGAAAAGATTGCGTTAAGAGAGAGAAACTTTTTGGATTTGGTTTTTGGAACATGAAAGCAAAAGATTACTCTTTTCTCTTCTGTGTTTAGTTACTTGGGATCTCATTCTCTAACTTCCTTCTGACAACCACAAGAGCAATACTACCAAACAAAGCTTATTGGTAATAATCAATCATTGTCTTTTAGTTTTCATTTCTCTGATTATTATTGCCCTGCAAATTAATAACTTAAATCTTTTGATTTTTGTTTTAGGTGTTTGCGTGGATCTAAAGCTTCATGCCTGGAGAACAAACCGGAGAAACTCCGACGGTGGCCGGAGTTGGTGGCGGCGGCGGTGGCTGTAGCGCCGGGAACAGTGGCGGAAGTAGTGGGTGCGGTGGCGGCGGCGGTGGAGGTGGAGGAGGAGATTCTCAGAGGTCGATTCCGACTCCTTTTTTAACCAAAACGTATCAGCTTGTTGATGATCCGGTATACGACGAATTGATTTCGTGGAATGAAGATGGAACCACTTTTATTGTGTGGAGACCAGCCGAATTCGCTAGAGATCTTCTTCCTAAATATTTCAAACATAACAACTTCTCAAGTTTCGTTCGTCAGCTCAATACTTACGTGAGTTTTTTTCTTGCTCTCAACTCAATCTCGTTTAGTGGTTTGATCAAGCTCTGACTTGGTTTAGACACTTTTTTAGGGATTTAGAAAAGTAGTTCCAGATCGTTGGGAGTTTTCTAATGAATGCTTTCGGAGGGGTGAGAAGATTCTGCTTCGGGATATTCAACGACGGAAACTCTCTCAGCCAGCTATGGCTGCTGCAGCTGCAGCGGCTGCGGCGGCAGTAGCTGCTTCGGCTGTTACAGTTGCAGCGGTTCCAGCTATCGCTCATGCTGTTTCTCCGTCAAATTCGGGAGAAGAGCAGGTGATTTCGTCTAACTCGTCACCTGCAGCTGCAGCCGCCACTACAGGAGCAGCCGTAGGTGTCTTGCAGAGGACGACGAGCTGCACCACTGCGCCTGAGCTGGTCGAGGAGAATGAGAGATTGAGGAAAGAGAATATGCAGTTGAGTCAAGAGTTGACAAAGCTTAAAGGGTTGTATGCAAATATCTATACACTGATGGCGAATTTCACATCCGGTCAAGCTGATTGTGCGAATTTGTTACCAGATGGGAAACCATTGGATCTCTTACCAGGGAGACAGGGGGTTAGTGAAGAAATGGGGATGAGTCAAGCTATGGCAATGGCTTCTAGAATCGAAGATGGGATTGGTTTGAAACTTGATGAGGATCTGACTCCGAGGTTGTTTGGTGTTTCCATCGGGATGAAGCGAGCTAGAAGAGAGGAAGAAGTGGGCAGTGCAGAGGAAGATGATGACGATAAGCGAGAAGCCGTTATGGTGACCCGAGAGGGAGAACAAGGCTCTGATGTTAAGTCAGAGCCTATGGAGGAAAATAACTCGGGTAACCATAATGGGCCATGGCTCGAACTTGGGAAATGAAAAGTTACAGCCGTTTGCGGGTTTTTATGTGCAGGAACTGTCATTGATCCCCACTGAAAAGGCAAGCCATTGAGCTGACCCAACAAAAAATGGGTCGATCTAAGGTCATGAGGAGAACAAGATTGTTTTGGGTACTAAACACACAGACCCTACCATCCTGAGTTATTCCTGATCTCAGAAGTTGCTTCTTGAATCTTCTTCTTGATAGAACTGAAACTATTTTGGCTCGTCGTGCTCCAGCGGGTGGATGTGCTTCTCACAATTTCAGATAAAGCAGGCAGATTTGAAGTCACATCTTCATACTCTGCAAAATAGCCGAAGCAATGGATGTTTTAGAGTTATGGCAATGTTGATACACAATTCAATCTTTATGTTTGTTCTTTTACGTTCAAAACATTTGTAGCACTCAACTTGTAATGATCTCCATAAAAGAAGATTTATTTCCTAGGTAAAGACTGGTTCGAACTTACCTGATGACATAGGAAGCTCATATTGGCGTTTCAAGAACTTGGAGGCGTTACGGTCTCTCTTGTGGCAGAGAACTCTGACTAGTGTCTGTGCATCTTCCAAGCGCCGTTGCTCTGAACTCACTCCCATGTTGATGAGCTCACTCGCAGTCATCAGCATCTGTATAAGCATTTCGCTCTGCCATACATAAAATACATAACCCGGAGTAATCTTTAGATTTTCTGCGCAAGGAAACTAGCATTCAACTAACTTGTAAGTGAGGAATGTATATTTACCTCGAGAGAGTACAAGTCTAGAATCTCCTTTGCTTGTTTTGCTTCTTGTTCAACTAGCGAACGTGGAAGACCTTCCCCATCAGCGATGAAGAATTCCTACCATATTGTATGCAAGATTGGATGTTAGTGAACTTCACATATTCAGGACTCGAGACAAGCTTCTCATATGCAAGATTGGAGAACCCAACACCAAAGTAGTAGAACTTGACTTCTCCCACATGTATATTGTCTTGGTCCGTTAGTAACTGGATTCAGACAGTATACCAAAAATTGCTAGAGCTCGAATTCCAGAACAAAGTTTTTTTTTTTTTTTTTTTAATTGGATATCAGTTTCCGTCAATAATAGTATGAAATTTCAAATAGGATCATATTACTCACTTTTAATATACCGAGATCTTCTTCCATCAAGGGAACGTCTGAATCTGAAAATGCACGGGTTGGCCCTCCATCAAGTAGTACTCGAACATAAGCTTCCTATGTGACAGATGCATATGCTTTTGGTGAGCACAAAATGAAGCTGGTTCTCTAACTTGTAACAAATGTGAAAGGGAAAAGAACTGTTACCAACGCGGAGCGACAAATGCTTAAAACCACCATATCTCTCGAGTCCTCATGACTCAAACTGCATACAGTATCAAGGACCTGTGCATTGCAGTCCTGAGTGTGAGTTCATGCCAAGTAGAAAGGAGTGAATCAGGGAAAGAAATTGTTTTTTTGTTTACAGTGTCAATGTAAGGGAGTAATCTTTCCAAGCGGGCGCCTTCAACTGTGCCATTGTACAACTGTACTAGGAACATATCTCTCAGATCCCAGAATATTATTCTTGCACCTGATAAAGAGCAATAGCAAATACAGAAACAGAGCTAAACTTAGTTCTTAGTCCTGTATGTCACAAAACTCTTTTAAGTAAAATAACGTCACAATTCATCTAATATTCTCCCTCATTCATGAGGTCAGACCGATAAAGGGAATATGTATCTTTGTACACAGAACTGAAACACGATAAGTATGCATCTTGCATGTAAGTCTTTAAACAGTGTAGAAAAAGTTAATGCATCTTATTTTTTGGTAAGAGGATAGCCCAATAAGTTAAATTCTGATGTTTAAAGTTGCAGATAAATAGTTCAGTTTGAACAGAATTAAGTGTTTCTAAAATGCTAGGTGCTGAAGATAAATGTGAGACTCTGTATTAGCTTACCAATTAGATCACGGGCTTTGGTTATGCACTTGGCATTTGTGTCCCTCAGACTGTCATAGGTGGTAGCAAATAGTTCATCAATAGCTTCATTATGTGTCAGTGAATTGTCCTCTTCAGCTTCTTCACTCTCAATTTCTGAAACAAGATCATGTAAATGGATCCGCCACTGTCACATATCAACACACGCCAACTACCCAAAATGAAGAGAAAAAAATTCCCAAGTGAATGGGCTTACTTGATCGCTTGTCAAGAGAGGGTCTGACAAGTGCCAAAGATTTCCTTATGCCATTTTCTGTTGCACTGATTTGTTTCTGAATATACTGGTCCATGAGAACAGACAAAAGAAAATAAAAATTGTTATTTAGTCTCCATAGAATTATACGAAGGTTTTAACTTGCATGGACACACTTACACAGAGCGTATTCAATCTTATGCAGAGTTTCGGTATCGTCAGTTCATCCAATTTTTTAACCATTTTATTATCTGGCTCCGTAAACTCGAGCGACTTCCTCTTCATTACTGGAATAACACCCTCTGTGAATCGAGTTAAAGGAGGAGCTGACGGATACAAAAGCTTCTTGTCAACTGCAGATACAGGTTTATGGTCAACATCACAATATGCTTCAGAAGAATAGCTTAATTTCAAGACCAAGTTTTGAAATTGATTTTCATTTCACCTTTGGATTTAGGACGAGATTCTATATTTACTAAGATGATAGTCTCAGGCAAGCCCTCATACAAAACAAACACAGAAGAAAACTAAATGTTGAAACTAATCTACCAGACACATACAAACCTGCTCAAGCATGTGCCTCTGGATACTGACATAAGTTATTTATAATATTATTTTCCATGGTAAGAATAAGACTCAGTAACAACTGTAAAAAGATGAAGAGTTAGTCAATACCTAGTTGATCAGATATTCTCTGAAGATAAGTATCCAGGCTATGATAAATTAATGAGAGAAGAGCTTGGAGATGTGTGATATCAACAGGCAGATGTAAACCAAATAGCTGAGACACAGTCTGCAGAGTAAGTGAAATAAGGAAGTAAGACGGCAAATAAACTGTGCAATACAAAATAATAATGGTGGAGAGAATTATACTAGAAGTAACACAAGAACTTACACAAAACCAAAAAGTAAATCCAAAGCAAACAAAAATGTTTTTAAAAACTGAACTAGTTATATATGTGTGAGCCTGCTGTTAAGCTCCTACAGTTTGAACAATATTCAGAACAATGGTGTAATGACAATAGTATGTAGATATACCTCCTCAATGATCCTGAATATTTCAACGATTGAAGCAGCATGCCTTTGATGAACTGATAGAGGCTCCCACTCCTGCTTACAGAAAAGCCTCAGAATTAAAACCATGTTTCCATCTTTTGTACAATAAAGTCTCCTGCATGATACTGTGGTTTCTTTTGGTTGTCAAATGTAATGGGAGGTCTGTTACATCTTTCCAACTTCACTAATTCTTCATTTGATGTATATGATGAAAAAATTTCAAAGATTTTTCGATACCGATCAGACGAAAGTGTTTCATGAAAGCGAGATCGGGATTAAAATGATCTATCAGATCAAATTTACAGACGAACTTTAATGTCTGTATACCATCAACAGCAATCAATATGCAAGAATTTTGCCAAGAATATATAACCTCAATTTCAAAAGCTCGCCTAGTCCATTGCAAGATATGATCATGTTGAGAAATAAGCCAGTCCAGCATTACTGGTTTGACAACCTTTTCTATCTGCAAATAATCAAATAAATAATTAAATATGGATGGTCTCTTATATGAGCTCTTTGGCATGATAGATCTATCTAAAAAACCATAGGAGTAGTGATATAATAATATTTTAATATCCAATTAATATAAGAACTATCTATTCAACAACCTCGTATTTCTTCAACTTATGAAGGTAAGTTTTCTGCAGCTGGGATCTGCTATGACAATTATACAGTTGAGTTAGGTCTTCTTCTAGCATATAAGCAGCAGGAACCACTTTTCTAACATCACCAGAGAGGGATGAAACTCCTTCGAGGAAAGGCATCTGCTCAAGTAGAATGAATGATTAACTGAAAATAGAGATACCATTGACAAATTTATGTTTTCTCAAGTCTTGAAAATGTTTGGGGGCAAACCAGTCTTTCTCCATAAAACCGATGCAGCAGCATCGCCGAGATCATCATACATTCGGGCAACCATTTGGAGAAAACAGGGACAAACTCATTGATCTCTGCCTTTGCGATGACGCTCAGTTCATTTGCAAGCAGAGCTAGAGCATGCGTACGTTCACCATGAGACTTCACGTATGCAAAATGTGCAGCCTAAGAGGAAAAGAATATCATATTTAAGTATAGGTTTACATCATATGACAGAGCTGTAAAAGATGTGGCTTATACAGTATAGAAATACAAGATAATCAAGACAGAAGCTCACCCTCGCACATGCACCTTTAATCGAGTTCTGAACATAGGATTGTATCTTATCTTCAACATCATCACTCAAGCTATCTAGCTTGAGAAGCTGCAAGAGAAAACAATATCTATCAACCAAGATCATCCGGGCATTCGTCCACATACCAAGCCTATATACAGTTCCTCTTTCTATATTAATTAAGAATGCTTTTTCCCATTACAGCCAAACACTTAATACATCCGAGTATTCCTCCCCATGCATTCCTCTTTCTATATAAAAATTTACGCAAACGCCAACATAATAAAAACTAGTTTTAAATTGCTAATAAGGGCCCATATGGAAAACATTGGCATGCAGCGTTTTTCCAAGACTGCAACTGAATATTGATAAGTCAACTAAAAATGTACAGAACTAAACTGGAAAAGGCAAAAGAAAAGTTTGTCAAATATGGAAATGAATGGTGTAGCTAACATCCGAAATATCAACCTCAGTTCTGGTACCGTCAGCAGGTGGTAGTCCAACTGTTGATGCCAAGCTAGCAAGCATTCCAAATTCACGATGTTTCTGTGGAGACATAGAAAATCAATACAACGTTTTTAAAGAAACGGTGCTTACTATGCTATATAATAGAATTGCAAAATAAAGTCAACCTAATCACTTTAAAGCAGTGATAAAAATGTTTTTCATTTGAGCAGTTAGATAAAGATACAATGATCTTCGCTACCAGTTTTGGCAGAAGAAGTGTATGCTAATCAGAAATACATACAAGAATTTCGGGCAGAAAATCTGAAAAGCATATGCAAAATGATGTAAAATGTATCAAGTCTCTATCAGAGATCGAGCACTAACCTTACCATAGTGTAGATGGTAGTCGAGAAGTTTATCATCACACCAAGAACTAACTGACATGAAAATAGCTTTCACGACACTTACGTGTACCTCCGTTCCAACAGTTTGCCTTGAACATAACAGATGGCTTAAATAGATATCTTCCTTCGGGTTGCTCTCTTCACTGAGAGTAACTTTCTGCAACTCCTGAGTTGCACTGCCCAGAAGAGAAGGTTCACCTGTACATACAAACTTCAAAGAAAAGAAGCACATTTGGTGGCACCTTAAACTCTCGTCTTAGATAAATCATAATTGCAACATACATGAACTGGTGCAGTGACGATCAAACAAAATAGAAGAAAATCTGGCATTGTGCTAAACTATTATGTAGCAACAAGGGGTAGAGCTTAAACATGGTTAAATTATTATATGTATGTGTACGCATGCATGCAAGCTTGAGTGTTTATACATGCGTTGGTGCAGAGAGAAGCAAACAACATAAAAGAAAACTCAACCTGGCATTGCACTTAAAACTAATAACGAGCAGTAAGGGGTAGAGCTTAAATATTGTTAATGATACGTTTTGTGCTCAATGTTTCACAGCGATCTAACAAGCCAGCTCTGTGCACAGAAGGATCTGCTAGATAAGGCAAATGTCTGAAGACTAAGTGGATCAATTTAGATAAGACATACCTGTTGAAAAAGAACCCATCCATATATTGCATTATGTAGATTCTCGGTTATGCCCAACGTCGACCAAATTGATTTCATATGGAAGAGCATTGACGAGGCATCCTGATATGTAGTTGAAGTCAGAAACAAATACGCATCAGATTAATGATAAGAAAAATTAACAAGGACTGTGGAAATCTACCTCTATGAGTTGACCCTCGTCAAGAATATCAAATACGCCAAATAACAATTTCTCATAGAGTCTAATGTTTAAATGATAGATGGCAGTCCAATAATAAGTTTCTTCTTCAATACCACATTGACCTGGCAGTGATGATAACTTTAAAGCCACCTGCCTTATAGACGAGAGAACCTCAATCCGCAGCGAAGAAGACATTACAACATCCCATTCCTATCCCCCCAGCCAAAATAGTTTTATATTCAAAAACGAGAAGTCCGTTTAGTCATTCCACTAGATGATAACTTAGGGGCTATGAAACATCCAGATCACAAGTAGCACACACCTTCGAGTCTCTAATCGTTGCAAGGCATTTTCTCATAGTTGCTCGTTCACTTTTCCCCAGACTACGTGAGAAACAGAGGACTTCTTCTACTAGGTTAGCCTAGATTGACAATGGAAAAACGTACTTAAATTAATGGCTGAAACAAGTATATTTTCATTGCCTTCCACATATACTGAGTATGCATAGTTTAAGTAAATGTCCACAGAGCAGTAAAGTTATGCAGAAGTAAATTCAATTTGCAAGGCAACCAAAACCACAAAATCTGCATATGCCTATTAAAGCAGGTTACGTGTTTAACATAAGCTGTGATGCAAAAGATAGGCCAATGTGCCAATCAATCCCATCTTCTTCTCATTGAAGCTTATAAGTAAAGTATTTACTAATGAAATTTCCAAGAAGGGCGAGAAGAAAAAGGAATTATAGCAAAGCACCAAGATCAATGACATCCAGACTTACATGAGACTATCATATACCAATATTAACTATAAAATCCATGCAACTGTTGAAGAAGCTACATAAGGACGCCAAGAAAAGAAAAGAAAAAACAGAACTGTAATTCATTATCACCTGTCTAGTCTTCCAGTTCATGTAGAGTTTTTCATTAGGAAAATCCGATTTGAATATTCCAACCAAAAGTCCCAATGATAATTGCGGAAGATCAATTTGTTCACCTGTCCTCAACTGAGCCAACTGAACCAAATTTCTCCGTATGCATGTATCCATCTTTGATGAAATCTATTAAAGCAACAACTAACAGAGATTAAAATATGCTGCAAAGTAAGACATAGGACCCATCCCAACTCAAGTTAATCTGAAAAAGAGAAGTGCTAGTCCTTTTGGTTAGTTAACAAAATGCTTTTTAATTGTATAACCAAAAGACGTTTCTCCTCTCCCACTACTTTAAATAACCACTGGTTTCTTAGGGCGTATCATAGATAATGGATTTATAGCTTGCCTGCATCTGGACACGGATCATGTTGATGACCTCTGACTGTGCACTAGAGATCTGAGGCTGTAGATGTGATTTTTCCTTTCTCTTCAAACTTAACAAAAGTTTTGAACCTTTCTCTAACTTTCTTCTCTGAGTAGGATATGCTTCAACACTGCTCATGAAAAGTCCGTAAGAGTGTGTAGATACAAGAGAAACCACATAGATCAATTCGGAAAATAGCTGGAAGTCTGAATCATAAGCAACACAGAATATACATGTACAGTATGAAGGAAAAAAAGTAGAGAGCAAGCACCTCGAGAGCAATATAGACGCAATCATTAATTCGTACGCTGCTTCTCGCAAATCATCATCCGATAACCCTTCAAAATCCCTAACATAATGTATCAGTTCACTCAAAAGATGGAAACTAAGAACTCTGGAAAAAAAACAAAAAAAAACAAAAAGAGTTTGCCTAACTAATTACCCGTTCTCAAGGGTGGCAAACCAAGAGGTATGATTTTGGTAGGTATCACAGGTTTGATGGTAGGTGTTTCCTCGTTAAATATATAGTTTTCTCTAGAAAAAGAAGTATTAGACGAATCACCGTTGCATGACATGTCTGGGCCACTATAACTGGATTTTTCCATGTTCACTGGAAGGGGAGGACTACGGTGAGGAGGAGATCCTGCTGCATCAGGACTTGATACAAGAAAAAAAGAATCTCCAGATTCAGATTGTATCTGCAGATTTAAAGCATGAAAACTAATCACCTTCAACGGTTATCATCAACAAGAGTATGGTCTTTTATATCAAAAGCTTAAGCCCCATGAACTGCGAGTAGAATGTATTAGAAAATTATTCCCATACCCACAGCTCTACTCTACAATCTGACAGTGTATGCTCAAACAATATTTCCCATCATGTAGTTTAAAACAAAAAACCGCAAATGCCATATGCGACTTTCTTTTAGCTCAATTATGCATTTAGAAACACCGAGAAAGACGGGGCATTCTAGAAACATTTCCTTACCCTTATGGGGTATGATGACTCAAAATTGTATTTCTCTGTGCCTTTGGAGACATCAACTACACCGCCTGCATTCATGTTCATAAAATGGAGTGTATCAGCAATATAATAGTTAGACATTAGTTGCTTCGGATGCTTGGCAAATCAATATCAAGAAGAGAGCCAATTTTCCAATTACCATAATTGTGCAGAACCCTTAATCCTCCACGAAATTAACACTTTAACACAAATTACAAAATCCCATTTCACAGATGACATACTACTAAAAAGGTGTGCAAAGCTGAACTCCGTTAACCACTATCGCAGCTCATAAACAGAACTAAAGATGGCTTGGCTTTTCCTCAGGGAACAAAAATAACTATACTCACCGGATTTGACGCAATCCAAAACGTAATCGGCGCTAAGAGCATCCAAATCAGCAGGAGAAAGACAAGTAGAGGGACCAGAAGGTGAACGGAGCTCCGTTACGAGACCCGAAGAAATAAGAAACTCAAGAAGCTTACGGCGATCGTTCCGGTAACGCTGCAACAGAGAATTCATCTTCTTCGCCTGCAAACGATCCCCGTTCGAATCAGGGAGTGAAGAAACGACCTTGTGAATGACAAGGTAGATTTTGAAAAAAGAGGACGAGGACGAAGACGAAGAAGAAGAGAGGAGCTTTGTTCAGCGTGTTTCGTTTTCCCCTTCCATGGAAGAGGAGGAGGAGAAGCGCGGAAAAAGCACGAGTATTCCGAAAAGACCAAAATAACCTTACCAAGATTCGTTTCACACAGCAGTACTGTCACTATGTATTCCCTTATTTTTGGTAAGTCCCTTAAAGTTTGAACAACTTAATTACATAACGACGAGGTCCCCGACGTCGCCGTTTAGTTTTGTTTGTTAACGACGTGAAAACGCCGCTACATTGTGACCAGAACCGCAGCCACTTTAATTTGTGAGACACGAACTGCTTCGTTCGACTGTGTTTACTAAACGGCGTCGTCTAGTTTAACAATCATCAATCAACACGACAAGTGTAGGCGTTGATTGTTTGTCAACGATAGCCGCACCGTTTGACTGCGACCAATAAGGCAATAACATCGGCACTTTGCATTTTCATATATTTTTATTAGTAAATCGGAAACACAATTTTTTATTTTTTTTTAATGTCTGCATCTTTATTAACTGGAACTTTAACAAATCATAGTGTTAATACATGAGATAACATCATGGGAAAACAAATTTTATTTCCACTTTTCACACCAAGAAAAAAAAAAGCAGGTCCAAGGATGAATTCTCAATCTCCCACCAGTCACGGATAAAAATCACAGGACAATACATTCATCACAGAATCCTAATTACGCAAAAAGGCACCAGAACTTTTTACATATACCTGAAGACTTCAGGTCCGGGATTATACGGTTTGATCTTGAATCCATAAAACATCACTAGACTTCTTCGTTTGCGTTCTTCAAGATGTTAAACTTGCAAAGTGGGCAATGAGAGTTAATGTGAAGCCATTTATCAATGCAAGTGCAATGAAAGTGATGGTTACAAGGGAGTTCTCTTAGTTCAACTCCGTCTTCATACTCACAGAGACAAATGCAACATTCCTGTAGAATTGTAAGAAAGCAAAAGCCCTTCTCAATCTGACACACTTTTGAAATGTTTTAACTGATATATAACTGAATAAGAAATGGGAATGGGAGTTACCGCGTCTTCGGGAGTAAGTGAGCGTTCGATAGGTGAATCTGTTCCACATTCGGTCATTATTCCTATGTTAGTAGTTCCCTGTGCTTCCCCTGGGTGCTTCTCGTTGTTGCCAATCTTTCTAAATCTGAATTTTGGCATTTGATCTATGTCGTTTTTTGACGCCCCTTCCTGTTTTGCACCAATTTGCATCACGAGATAATAATTGTAGATCATGATTTCGGACTTTGCAGTTGGATTTAGTAAAATCTTATTTAGACGAATGAATGGATTCTGAACTTTAAAGCGTTACGTCAAGGGACGTAGATAAGAGGTACCTGGTCAGCAACAGCATATAAGATTGCAATTATACATGGAAGACAGCAGCAAACAGCAAGGCCGATAACACAAGCCAGTGCAACACAAAAAACGACAAAGAAAACATCGAAACCGAGAAAAATGATACACAGCCTGCAAGTACGAACACCTAATCACAAGTTTTAAAAATCCCCCAAAAAGATAGAGCTTGCAAGAAAACATACCAATAGAGCTGAGGAGAGTCATTAGATAGTGTTTGACCTCCTGCGGATACCCAGTAGAATCCGATTATCCACCAGATAAATGAGAACATTGTGTTGGCAGATTCTAGATGCTTTGCGGAATTACTGAGACCATCAACAAGGAAATTTCAGAGTTAACAAATGATATAGAAGGATCAAAATGGCCTAAACTCGCTCTACAACTATGACAAAAAAGATCCGACTTGAACTTCTAAACGTTACATGAACATAAGCTGAACTCAAAATTCACCAAAAAAAGAAATTAAACAATATCATAGTTCTCTTTATATCCCTGCTGCTATAGCAGAGACTTGTGAGGTTTCTTTCTTTATCAATTTCATCCCCTAATACTATCATATATATCTCCTAAAAGCACAAGAAATGCATTGGTTCACAGATACAATAAGCATCAACTAACATTGACCTAGAAATGTAGATACAGTGCATCTCCAGCCTCTCTCAGTCGAAGTTAGATACCCTTGTTTTTCATAAGTTCTCATTCGATTCCAGATCAAATAAAGCACAAATCTAATCCAGAATCAACCAAAATTGTTCAACGAAATCAATACCTAGTATTTCCTCTATCCTCCAATTGCGATAACGAAACATACTGCTGCGAAGAATTGATAAACCTCGAACCACTATCCTGGGACGAAGAAGCAGATGATGATCGGAATCGCGTGCCTCTCCTCCGCCGCCTCAACCTCCGCCTATACTCGACACAGACACACGCCATATGTAACCCACATTGAACACCATAACCCACCACCCAAACTCTCAACGGCATATTCGGCTGCTCGTCACGGCTAAGGACCAAAACAGCAACACCGATCGCCACAAAAGCTAGATTCCATAGAATATCAAGAAACACCACAGGCTTCGAATACGCCCAATCACTTTGCCTCTCTTCTAATTGCTCAGCAGCTGTTTCCCTAACCAGCATCGACGGCTCACGCATCATCCTCCGGCTCCCTGCGTGACGGAGGAACCTGGCTGCTTCTCTAAGACCTTGTCGTCTAGTGGATCGGTGAATCCGATTACTGTCTTCATCGGCGCTTACAGTTCTCGAAACGCTCGACGGAATTAACGGTGTTGTGTGGTCGATGATTCCGTCGGAGTTCGCCCTGCCGACGCCGCGAGATGCCGATTCCGGTTCCGTTGTTGTCGCCGACATTTCTATAGCTTTCTCAGATTTTGAATTTCGGATAGATTAAAGCCATACAAAGAGATTACGAATTGACTCAAAAAGGGTTTTGCGTTTTTGACGTACTAAATTTTTAGAAGATAGGAACAACGAATTAACGTGATGAAAATTGACAAAAAGTTTTTGTCCAAGATGTTTTCGGTAGCCCCGAAACTCTCCTTTTGCTCTCAGTTATTTACAAGTTTGCCATTGTAATTGTTGGCCTAATATTTGCTTCGAGAGGTCGGACAATTCTTCACAACATCAAAACAAATGCTCTAATGCTGCATGGATGGAATGGAATTCACGCAACCAAAACTCGTCAAACAAAATTTTTAGGGATCGTCCACTCTTTTTATATGAATCGCTTGTAAGTAAAGAGAAAGAAAAAAAATGAAGAAAGTAGGGTCGTTGTTATAGATAAGAGATGAATTCTCGAGTTACAAGATGCTAAGGACTCAAGATATTGTAAGATATAAAGATATGATCTAAAATTTAAGACCTTAGATCCAATTTTATACTCCTAACTAAACCGTATTAGGCTGAACTTTTTTGTTCTGTCGTGGGCCGTCTTCCCTTTCTTTCTCGATAGACTTCAGATTTCTATTTCATCGGTAGATTTCAGAAGTTTACATTTTACCGGTAAGTTCAAGGAATGTTTCCTTTTCATAGATAGTTGAAAGTAAAACTTCCATTTTTGTATGATAGTCTCGAATCTTCTGGCTTGGTAATGCAATGGTTTGAGCCGTTTCGCAGTTTAAGAGTGTTTACCGAGCCCTCGGATGGTAAGATAACATTGTGGACCGCATTTCCTTGATTGCATGAACAATTTGACTTCACGCACTATAAGAAACAGGTCCGTTTGCAACGCCCATATCTGTTGCGAATTCATTGCAAATGCTGTTTTGCAATGCATTAGCGATGAAAAAAAATTTGATAGTCTCAGATATCTTAATCAAAGATAAGATAGTCAAATATTTTTTCTTGGATAAGATAGTCCTAGTTCTTTTTTTCTTTTCGCTTGTTGGTTATAGAAGTACTTGAAAGTATGTGAAAGCTGTAACATGGCTATAGTTGCTAGAGTGGGGCTGGAGTGTGTTACTATTGGTCACGTAGGGCAAGAGATTTATGGAGAGTTCCTTCTAAATGTGCTTCATGAGGAGAGAATAAGTACGGTGGCTTTGGATGGAGATATAATTGTTAAAGATAATAGCTCATTCTGTGGTGGGTTCTTGTGGATACTCTGCAGTGGGTTTGCAGTTGCTGCTTTTGACCATGCGGAATTTCTATGGGAATTAAGTAAAATCGAAAATGCTTCTCATCTGGACTCAGAATGATCTGTGATAGTGGTGGTTTGTATCGTATTACCATCGGTCATGGTATATAATTAATACATCATTCGGATGACTTACTAATGATAATCATACGATTATTGAGTGTTACCATTAAACTGTTTCGAATAACGTACAAACAAAAATCTTGAAAATATAAAGAGCCATGATGACTGCAAATGAAAATAATGGGTACATAGTTGTAGACCTCCATCAGCATCAATGGCACTCAAAAGTTGTTTGTACATTGTACAAGTTTAAAATCATGAATATTTGTATCAAAATCAAATTCTATCATCACCCTTGTACCCTAAAATGCAAACTAGGTTCTAACAGATAATTAAAAATCCATCTAACTCAACAATGCATGATCATCACAAACTCTTCACATTCTCTTAATTAGGCCTGAGCATTACGGGTACGGGTCGGGTAATTAAGGGTACGGGTCGGGTAAGGGTAGTTCGGGTTATAAAATTCATTACCCGAACGGGTAATTAGAGAGTATGGGTCGGGTAATTAAGGGTACGGGTCGGGTAAGGGTAATTCGGGTAATAAAATTCATTACCCGAACGGGTAATTAGAGAGTAAGGGTTGGGTGGAAACGGGCAAGGGTCGGGTGTGGGTAATACGGGTAACAAAAATTAATACCTAATCGGGTAATTTAAATAGTTAAATTCTCGATCCGATCGGATAATTGTGGTATAATGAATTAATTTAAAATAAATTTTAAATTTTTGGCATACTCTTTGTATAATTACAAATAATTTTTAAAATAAGTTTGCTAATTTTTTAAAAGTTATAACAATAACATATGTTTATAGTATTTATATATATATAATTATATATATTCTCATAATTTTGAATACCCGAACGGGTAATTGGGTAATTCGGGTAATTACCCGACCCGTACCCTTACCCGTTAAAAAAAAAATCATTATCCAAACGGGTAATTTCAACTATCCTTACCCAAAAAATTCGGGTAATTATCTCTGGGTAGGGGTCGGGTCTGGTTTCCCGACCCGAAATGCTCAGGCCTACTCTTAATATCTTTTAAAAACTCTCATAATTGGTAATTATTGCAAGATATATTCTCATGGTCGTTAGCTTAATGAATTTATCCAAGAAAATTGGAGATATTAGGAAAAGGTTTGCATATGTAATTTTACTTTATACATTCACCGTCATCACAATTTTATTTGTAAAACTTCTGTTTTTACATTTTGACGAAAGAAACTACAAACCATAATAATTCTTCGAGATCTAAATCAACGGGAAACAAGATTAATATCTATGAGATATCTATGAAAATATTTAATAGCAATGCTGCTTAAGTAAACATATGACTCATAATTGACCGCAAAATGACTATTTTAACATACAATTAAGAAATTATAAATACGTCTTAAATACACTTTTAATATTTAAAAAAAATCTTTAAAAGATTCAAAAAAAAAACCACTTTTAAATACTGTTTTGCAAAACTAAAACTTTAAAATATTTGCTAAAGTATCACTAATTATCCATGCTATATTTCCTTATAATTGAAAAAAATGTTAGAGTTTAGGGATCTAGAGCTTAGGGTTTAGTGAAATATAGGGTTTAGGATTGCGTTAGGGTTTATAGGGTAAATAGTAAAATAGTTTAAACTTATAAATAGTTTAGTGATATTTCAAAAAAATTATCCCTTTCCAATGCTATTTTTCAAACGTGTACACAAAAAATTGTAGTTTTGAATTCCCCTAAAAAATTTTGGGACTCATCAAAGAATACACTCATGGTTTAGCAAAATTTTAATTCAATAGAGATGATTTCAGCACTATTTGTCCCAGTCTCTTGTAAATAGGCATGACATTTGTAGACTCTGACAATTGATAAAAGATCATTTAGTTCAAAAAATAACAACCTGTAAAGAAACGCGGGGCTTACTTTCTCTTTGATCCAGCCCATTAAAATATGGGCTTTTCCTTGTTTAAAACAATGATTACAGTCCATGGTGCTTTAATTAATCTCAGGCATGGCTTCTTCTCCTTCTTCTTCTACTATGGCCCAGAAAACTCTTGTTCTCTTAGCGAATTTGGTCAAAGTTCCTCCACCAAAGGCGTTCTCTCTCTTGAACACTTCGAATTTTCATGGAATTCAACACACCCATGAATCATTCTCAATTCTTCTTCATCTCTTTCTCTCCGGGAACTTACTCTCTCACGCTCAATCACTCCTGCTTCAAGTTATCTCCGGAAAAACCCATTCAAAATTCTTCACTTCTTCCTCTATGCTACAGTATCTGACAGAAGAATCAGCAAGTTCCAAAACCAAGCCACGACTCTACGAAGCAATCATCTTTGCGTATGTACAATCTCAGTCTCTAGATTCCGCGATCTCTTACTTCAACGAAATGGTCGATAAGGGTTTTGTTCCTGGATCGAATTGCTTCAGTAATCTCTTGAGTTTCGTTGTTGGGTCAGCTTCTTTCAATCAATGGTGGGGTTTCTTCAACGAGAACAAAACCAAAGTTGATTTAGATGTGTACAGCTTTGGGATTGTGATTAAAGGATGCTGCGAAGCTGGTGAAATGGACAAGAGTTTTGAGCTTCTTGTTGAGTTAAGAGAGTCTGGGTTTTCTCCAAGCGTTGTAACCTACACTACTTTGATCGATGGATGTTGCAAGAACGGAGAAATCGAAAAGGCTCAAGATTTGTTTTCCGAAATGGAGAGAATCGGATTAGTTGCCAATGAGCGTACCTACACGGTTTTGATTGATGGGTTATTCAAAAACGGGATGAAGAAACAAGGGTTTGAGATGTACGAGAAGATGCAGGCTCATGGAGTTTTACCTAATATGTATACTTATAACTGTGTGATGAATCAGCTCTGCAAAGAGGGAAGAACGAGAGACGCGTTTAAAGTGTTTGACGAAATGCGCGAGAGAGGAGTTTCGTGTAACATTGTTAATTATAATACTCTGATCGGTGGGTTATGTCGAGAGATGAAAGCGAGTGAAGCCGATAAGCTAATGGATCGTATGAAGAGTGATGGAATCAATCCCAACTTGATCACTTATAATACTTTGATCGATGGGTTTTGTAATGTGGGGAAATTAGGTAAGGCATTGAGTTTATGCAGAGAGTTGAAGGCAAGAGGTCTGTCTCCTTCTCTTATCACATATAATATTCTAATATCCGGGTACTGTAGAAAGGGAGATACTTCAGGAGCAGCTAAGATGGTTAAGGAGATGGAAGAGAGAGGGATCAAACCGTCTAAAGTAACGTACACTATTCTTATCAACACATTTGCTCGCTCCGATAACATGGAGACCGCAATTCAGCTTCGAACATCAATGGAGAATTTAGGATTAGTCCCTGATGCTCATACCTATAGTGTTTTGATTCATGGGTATTGCATCAAAGGTCAAATGAATGAAGCATCAAGGCTATTTAGGTCGATGGTCGAAAAGAAGTTGGAACCGAACCAAGTTATATACAATACAATGATTCTTGGTTATTGCAGAGAAGGTAGTTCTTATAGAGCATTGAGGTTGTTCAGGGAGATGGAAGAGAAAGAGTTGGCTCCAAATGTTGCTAGCTATAGTTATTTGATTGAAGTTCTTTGTAAAGAAAGAAGATTGAAAGAAGCTGATGATTTGGTTGAGAAGATGATTGATTCAGGGATTGATCCTTCTGCTTCAACGTATGATATGATCTATAGAGCCAAAAGTGATTCAGATGTAGCTCAAATAAATGATGAGAGCAGTTTCAATTCAAATTAAACTGCAGTCTAT